>JAIEZT010000013.1:426436-527298 GCA_019594935.1 Periophthalmus modestus | reverse complement strand
ATCTCTTTCTCTCTCTGCTACTACTCACATCTCCAATCTACTGGAAGTAGTGAGGACAAGACTGACACTTTAAAGTGATAGTATGGTCACTTTCTGGTGATGGAAAGTGACTGAATGAACTGACAAATATCACAGTCCCTGCTCCAAAGCTGATGTCGTAATCGTTCATGACTCCACAGTTAAGTAGTATGTACCAGTTATCCTCCCTCCCAGTCACATTAGACACACTCCATGACTACTATTTTTTCAAAGACTGCACCGAGTAGCGATCTTCAAGGGATACATTTTTACTTTTACTTTAGTGTTAACGACTGATGTCCGTCGTATGTCCCCCGGTAGCCTCCTGTTTGTACCAGGCCACAAAAAAAAAAAAAAACAGTTCTCTTGCCACTGTAGAACTTGACACTGCAGATGCAGTTTTTGCCCCCCTAGAGTTGTTGCTTGGAAGGGAGGTTGAGACTGTGGCCTTAGCTGAAATAAACTATAAATTTTTTTTTTTTTTTCCATTGTTCTTCCATAGTATGAAGGGGATGTACTGAAGGGATGTTCTCACTTACCCTGAGACCCATGAGCATGCTCTCAGATGCAGAACCATGAAGGGCGGACTTCATGATGACGCTCAAAGGGATATATGAGCTGAAGTGAAGAGTGGCACGCAATTAGAAGTCAGAGCAGAGCAGTCTGATTTGGGACAGCAGCATCATCCGTAACTACATTGGCCGGTGGATTGGCAATGTTCCTGACTCATGTGACAGCAGCTCAGCTGGCAGAACATTTGTCCACACTGGCCCAAAGGCTGGCAGTTTGAATCCTGCTCTCGACATAAACATCAAGCAACAAACATCTGAGCAGGTCAGATCCACTGACCCACAGGTAGATGATAAGATTCTAGCTCCAACAGATGATATGCTGTTGTTGGTGTCCTTGGGTAAGACACTTAACCCACCTCACCACCAGTATCTGTGTGTGTACGGATGTATGAATATTTATGTGAATGTGTGAGTGGGTTCGCTATGTAAAAATGAGGACCATTTACCATGTTTGAAATCATGTTCAGGGCCTTTAAAATGCTATTTGGTTAGTCATGGATGTAGAATAGTAATAAGAGTATATTATATAATAGCACAAAAAGCATATAGGGGGAGTTAGTGTGGGCTGAGAGCAGGGTTAGCGAAATCTCACAAAATAAAACCTTTTGGTTCTTGAAGTTAAAGACTCTAGCTGAAAAATAATCTCATGAAAATCTGCCCTTTGTGGACGCTGTTGGTCCCTGTCGGTTCCTGTCAGCCAAAACAGCCATTTTGATTTCTTTAAAAATCAGTTGGGTGTTCTACGATAGACTGGGCACAGCTGCAGTACCAGCCGAGCAGATGGAACAAACATTGCCCCTCTGCAGCTTTAATGACAAAGTAATAGATCTGATTATGGCGGGCATCAGCGTCCCTTTACCTGTAGGATGGCAGCTTAATCTTACTCATTTGTGTTTAATGATGGGGGAACCTGATTTCCACACGGGGAAGGAAGTAGGTAAATTAAATGTGTCTAACCCGTCCGTAGCTTTCACAAAGAGGTTTTAGAAAAGCCACATTGTAAAACCTGACAAGTTAGGACTACTCATAAAATCTGATGAAATTGATTACGTCAAACATTTTGAGTTTACAAAAAACTTCAGTTTTTGTGAGTAAAAACAACTCTCCTTACAGTGCATACCCTAAAAGTTTAAGTAATATACAGTCAGTTTTGTAGGTTACCAAACCTGCCTATCTTTAAAAACACATATTATGCTAAATCAACATTTTTAGCTCGTGGATACCTTTTCTTGGGTATATAGCATTAACTCAGAAAAGCTCATTAAACCAGTTCAGTAGCTGCAAAAGATATTTTTTTTATCTCTCTTTATAAATTACACTTCTTCAATTCTGGTTTTTAACTATGCCGTTTTCGTTTTTCTCCGCCGATCTGTTGACTTTTTCTCGATCTGTTATGTCACCTGATTTTCAGAAGAAATTTCTAATAAAGGCCAACAAGTTCAATAACTCCGTCTAATTGCTCTCCGAGTTCGCCATCTTTGTTTTTAGTTTTGTAGTCCATGCCAACATGATGAAGAAAATGTTATTTATTTAAACACTAGGTGTTTGGGTTGTTGGTGTATTCGTTAAAAAAAAAAAACCAACAAAACGTTAGTCTTAAACCATGCCTCCAGTCGCACAGAACCTCTGAGAAACTACTTGGATAATGTTATTTTCAGGGAAATGTGCCTACAAATGTGCCCAGGATGCTTTTTGGGACACTTTTTTGTATGTGCACACACACTCAAAGAGGAATGCTTCTTAAATATCTGCGCCCGTATAGAGACGAGATTGACTGAAAGGCTCCATTTAATAGAGGGATCATTTTCCTTCTATCTGTCAAGTTGATGTGAAGTCAAAAAACTACTCTAAAATAATGGATAAATAGTATTCTATAATGTTCATGTTTTGGTATTAAAACTAGATTTAAAGTGACGTGTAACATTATGTTCAAAGCACTAGGAAGAACAAACACTGGGTCTTAAGGAGCCTGTCAGGTTATCACAGGCTAGGTGGAAAACATCAGATGCATTTACAGAGGAGGAGATGGTAATGCTACGAGTACTACACAAACTTTAAGCAGAATACCTGATGACTACTAAAGGAATGTGGCTTATTGATTATATATTGCGCAATTAACATGTCATTGTTTTTTAGGGGACTTCCAGTGCACACCAGCCATCATTTGCTAAATTTTGCCAGACAAAAATAATAACAGCTCTGTCAAAACCTTCCAGCCTCATTTTAGGAGTATAGGTATGTAAACATTTATACTATGTGCAGATACTATAAAGAGGTAAAGTGATTACTAGTACCCTGTTTCTACAGGAAACACTTAGGGACCCTAAGCTGAATTTGCCCTCTGGGCCCTCGCTGCTTCAATGCCACATATTCATATTTGACGACATTAAGACATCATCACAGCCAGTTGTAAAAAGACATGAAAATTCTAGAGGCTCACAGCAGCAATAGCCACAAGTATAAAAGTATAAAAAACATGTAAGGAAGGAGGGCTAAAATTTAGGATATATTTTTCTTGGTTCTAGTGCATTTTAATGTTTCCAGTTGACTAAAGTGGGCTCACACTTATCATTTCTTTATGTCATCAAGTGCAGAATTGGGCAGAGTAGCCAAACGATGTACTTAAGCAAAGGTACACTTACTATCACTCAAGAAGTACAAAGTAGTGATCCAAGTTAAGCGTTGCATAAGAGAAACAGTCTGAGAAATATTAAGGGTGGAGGAATAGAGTTGTTGAAGAGAGGATTTTAGGATCACATTATTTTTTACCAGCGCAGTGCTTCTGTTTACAATAGCATGCTAATATTGCTAAGTGTTGCCCTGGCGATTATTTACTTGAGACTGAGTGGGCTCAGAGCTTTTAAAAGACATACAGCATGTCCACATTGGTGAAAGTGTGGCAGTGGTAAAAGTAACACAACAGTGTCTGTGTAATCTCTCAGTTGTCCCAGGTCTAAAGCCAAAGCCAAAGTTAAATCTGTCAACTATCAGCGTAACACGCAACTGTCACTGGGACCAAATCTGCAAACTGCTGGAAAATTTGTTTAAATACCACATATTTCTAGTTTAGAGAAAACTTCTATAGGTAAATCCACGGCTGTGCCATGGACTCACAGGTCTCTCCTATTATGGCCAACTTATATACGGAACAATTTGACAGGAGGCAATGGCCTCATTTCCAGGCACTCCACCCACATATTGGCATCAATACGTGCATTACAATTAGGATTCAAACACCAAGTTCCTGCGGGAAGAGGCCAAGGAGAACAAACTGGCCCTTTTAGATTGTGCAGTAACTATAGAGTCGAGTCCTGGCTCGACTCCTATATAGTGGCACACGGGAGGAGCCAGGAACTCCGTCCAGCTCCAGACAGACAGGTGAGGAAGGGAAAGAGCAACACATGAGGCAGGAAAATACAGGGATCATGACAGATTCACATCATACACTGCAGCACACAAACTCAGTTATCTACATCTACAACACACAGAGAATATATATCCAAAAATGGGCCTTCAATAGATCTAAGAGAACTAAAAAAACAGGACAACAGGGAATCTGAAACCAGAAGGATCGGCGTAACTATTTCTTACACAGCTGGTCTGTCGGAAAAACTTTCAGACAGTTTGAGATTGCTGTCTTTTTCAAACCCACAAACACAAGACAGAGAACTGGTTCACCCAAAGGACAAAACCCTGAGCTATAAACAAATTAATGTAATGTAGTGTACTCCATTCAGTGTAATGAAGAGTGCAGGGAGCGTTACATTGGAGAAACTAAACTTCTACTCCATAAGAGGATGTACCAACACCGGGTCGTGAGAGCTACTTTGGACCCCCAGTGCACCCGTACATCTCCATCTCAAACCCACTAACTACTCCTTTGAAGACAGTGAAGTTCAGATCTTAGCCAGAGAAAAGAGATGGTTTGAGAGGGAAGTTAAGGAAGCAATTTCTTAGGAAAGACAGTCCTTCCTCGAACAAGAATGGGGGCCTTAGACATAATTTCTCCCCATCTATAACTCCACTCCCAGACCCAAAGCAAACAAAGACAACAAAGAGAACAATAGAGCTAGCCAGTAGGGCCATCAAAGGCTGCATGGAGGCCATCAAGGCTGAAACTTTTAACAACAGCTGTTTACAGTTTCAGTGTAGCTGTCTTCCTCCCTTCCCAAACATATAAGGCAGTGTCCACCAGCAATCTGACCAGAACTAAAGAAGCAGCTTGGATGAGCAGCGAAACGTCTTCACTCCTACAACGTTTTGCTGAGTTGACAGATTTAACTTTGGCTTTTACTGTACACAACTGTTATGCTAAAAGTGGCTAGTTAGTGCGTTAACAATTAGCATGGAGCGTAGTCTGCAAAGAGGAAGTGGTAAATATTAAAGCCAGGTGCTTATCTAAATAAATTATATTAAAAAATAATAATAATAATAAATAAAAAAATGAAATACTTGTACTCATCTTGCAAAAAGTGGTATGGGTGCATCACTGTATGAGCATTCACCACACATTCAGGAGTCATTCACAGGTCATTTTTTCATCCAGCAGATATAACCAAGAGAGGTTTCTGCCATAATCAACGTTAATCTGAACAGGAGTAGTTACCTGCTTTTAGCTACACTCACATTCAAATCAATTCAATTGTTTTTGTAAAGCCCAAAATCAAAACACAGCAGTTACCTCTTTCGGCTGAACATGAGAATTAATTTAACCAACAGAAAATTAGAAAATTAACAATGAAAGAGAAACAGACAAGCAAATTATTCAACAGAAAACAAGTAAATGGATAACTGTCCCAGAACATCCCCTGTCCTTAGACCCTCCCTCAACACGGAAAAACTAGAAAAACAACCAGTGGGAAAAAGAGAAACCTTGAGGAGAACCACAGTGAAGGAGAGATCCACTCCCATGGACGGACAGGCTGCAGATGTGTCCAGAACTAACATGAGCCTGCCCAGCCAGGCACCAGTCATTTACAGGAGGGCATCTAGGGTCCAGCCATCATTGGGTGGTCAGCAGCCCAGGCATCTGAAGGGAGGGGTCCAGATCCACAGAACAGGATCAGCGCACAGGCGGGCATCTAGGGCCCAGTCATCACTGGGCAGTCAGTGGCGAGACATGTGCACTCTGACATCTGCAAACAGTTGCACTCCCCAGAAGGGAGTGGGACAGGGAGCAACAGCAAATAATAGCAATGAACAAACTCCAGCTGAACTGAGTAATGAATGCTATTGACAGGGAAAATAGGAGGAAACAGAGGATTGTACTCAGGTTACCAAACTTCCCCCAGCATAGTTACTCCTAGGCAGACAGGCCTAAAACTACAGGTTGGCCATTAGCTAATTCAAAGAGAAACATTTTAAGCCTGGCCTTAAAATGTAGAGACTGTGGTGGCCTCTTTAAACATAGCCAGGGAGCTGATTCTATAACGCAGGAGCTTGGTAAGTGAAAGCTTTCCCTCCTACTGTGCTTTTACACACTCTAGGAACCACCAGTAGTCCAGCATTTTGAGAGTGCAGTGCTCTGTTTGGATGGTATGGTACTATAGCATCTTGCAGATACGATGGGGCCATGCCCTTTATGGCTTTATGGCTGGGTGATGTGCTCTCTTCTCTCAGTTCACGTTAAGAGCCTAGCAACTGCATTCTGAACTAGTTGAAGGCTTTTTATAGAATATTTAGGGCATGCAGCCAGTAAGGAGTTACAGTTATCTAGCCTTGATGTAACAAATGCATGGATAAGTTTTTCATCGTCACTATTAGACAAGATTTTTTTCTGATTTTGGTGATATTACACAGGTAGAAGAAGGCTGTTCTACAGGCTTGGTTTATATGTGGTGTGAATTAGAACTCTTGGTCAAGCTGAGGTTCCTTACAGTAGAGCTGGAGGCTACAGTGACACTGTCCAGAGTAACTCTCTGGTCAGATAGTGAGTCCTGAGGCCTTTGGGGCCTAGAACAATGACCTCTGTTTTTTTGGGGATAATTAAGATAAGATAATTAAGTGTCATCCAGGTTTTTAGGTCCTTCACACAGATACTAAGTCTATCTACTTGATCATTATATTTATTATTTATTTATCTGGGACGTAAATACACCAGATTATAGCCAAAGGTTAATTTCCATCTGTTGTCCCAGGGGCTGGGGTCACAAAAAGGGTCAAGTTAAAAATTGCACACTACATTCACTGCACAGTTCCCATGGTTTGCACATTCCACACAATTGCACATTCCATTCATTGCACATTACACTCATTGCACAATTACACTTATTGCAGTCTGATCTGGTGTCATTGATGAGTACAGCTGTGTGTCATCAGCATAGCAGTGGAAATTAATGCCATGTTTTCTGATGATATTACCTACCGGCAACATATAAAGTATGAACAGGATTGGACCAAGTACAGAACCCTGTGGCACACCGTGGGCTACCCTACAGCATGGTGTGGAGCTCTGATTTACATGAACAAACTGGTACCTATCAGATAAGTATGATTTAACCAGAGCTGAGGGCTGCCCCTCTGACACCTATGTCACATTCTAATCTCTGTAGTAGAATATTGTGGTCGATGGTGTCAAACGCTGCACTGAGGTCCAACAGAACCAGGACTGAGACTAGTCCATTGTCAGCAGCTAATAGCAAGTCATTTGTGACTTTAAGGAGTGCAGTTTCTGTGCTGCGGTGAGCTCTGAATCCTGATTGAAAAACCTCAAATAAATTAACCTGTAGGTGGCAACAAAGCTTCTTAACTACAGCTTTTTCAAGGATTTTTGAGACAAAGGGAAGATTAGAGATTGGTCTATAGTTTGGCTAAATGGTCAGGTTCAAGATTATTTTTAACACATCATCTGATGGTCTAGAGATAAACCAAAAAGCCAGTGTAATAAACGGACTCACCGTCCAGCCTCACTGTTTTATCCTGCAGATGGGACATATTTTGAGTCCTTTCTGAAAAGTCCCTCTTTTCTCTGGGGCTCTTCGTGCATTGTCCTGTACTTCAGATAAACTTAACTTTACTAACTTTTTTAGTTTGTAAAACACCCATTCAAATGTACCTCTGCTGCCTCAGCTCACCCAGAGCGCACCTCGAGGGAAGGGGGGCCTTCACTGATGTAAACACGTAGCTGTCCACATCAATATCTGAGTCATATATCAACAAATGTAGGCAGCACATATGTAGCTACTGGAAATAAAACCCATCTAATCATTTAAGAGGGATATGTAGTAGTATATAAAACACCCAGGCGCCATTTAGTTTTCAGAAAAAAAAACTTTCCAATCATATTTTCAATATAAATTTATGGGCTCTTGGGGGCCTCTGGGGGCTAAGCAGCTGCTTAGTCCATAGGCTGGACCGGCCATGGGCCCTCTGCTGAAAGAACTGTAAGGGCTAATATCAGTGTTTTCTTTGTTTTTCTTTTTTTTACATAGGGACTCTGATCCTCACAGTGCACAGAAATTGCTGTTGGTACGTCCACTGTTAAGTTTGTGCACAGACAGACAGTCATCACATCAACACCTGTGAAAAGGCCAAGCTTAGTGATATTTGTGAAAAGATAACGGAAAGACCTCGCCTTAAAGACACTGTAGCAGAGGACTCCTTAGAAAGCAGCTCAACAATGGATATTCCATCAGACCACGGGATTATACATAGGATCCAGGAGATTCACTGACTGTTTTGTTAGAGGTGCTGGATGAGATGTAAGTCTAAGCTCCAATTATAGTACTATAGCCACAGTTAATTCGCAACACTTGTCTCTAAAATAAAATGTAATAATGCAGTAGTAACAAAACATGAAAAACATTATTGTATTGTATGTTCATAAATGTTGTGTGGTGTTGCTTAGGATCAGTGATGTTGCTCAGGAACAGAAATGCATCAAAAAACAGTATTGCTGGGTTCAAAGGTAGCATAAAATGAGACCACTCACAAAACATGACTATCAAACAAGTGAAGACAGATGACACTGTTGTTAGAACAGTCTACTGGATAAAAAATAATGCAAGACATGCTGAAGACTAATTTCTCTAAAACATAGTTAACATAAGATTTCATTTAAAAAAACGCTTATAGTTCACTCTCCCTGGTTGGACATGGAAGGAGGAATGACCACAGGCTATATAAGAAGTGGACTGAGGGAGTGTGATGTCGCCCACAGTGTTCAGCTCCAGTCAAATGAAGCTCATCAAGGCTAGAGCTGTTACAAGGGGTGAATTTGGAGCCAAGTCTCATATTCAACCAACCGCGAATATCATAGCAACTAAAGAGCTAATCTGGAGCGAAGCTGTTAAAGGTAAAGCCTGTTCCCGCCCAAACTGCTGGTTTAGCAGGGATGTCAGTCAAACCTGCTGCTAATGCTAGTGGGAGCGACCTCGGTCAAAGAGTACTTTGTTTGTTATTAACGTTCATACTTTTGAGTACAGACACAATACTGAAATGTAACTGCCAAGATCATGTAGAGCAGGGGTCACCAACCCTATGCCCGCGGGCACCAGGTCGCCCCCAACGCCCACATGAGGCGCCCGCAGGCCGCTTCTAAAAATAGAACAACTCACTAATGAGCTGCATCTAAAATTTGATTTTATTCTGTTGCTTTTTTTAATTACCCTTACATTTATATAGATTTAAAAATGACAACATCTTAAAAATATATTCATTATACATGAAGTTTAGAAAAGTTAAGGTGAACTCTGACCTCCTCAGGTCAAAGGTCAGTATTGTGCGCGTGACAAAAAGCAGTGCTCCGCTGTGAAGATTAGCTCTGAATGCAGCTTCACGACTGTAAAATAAACCTGTGTGTGTCTCAATTGCGGCGCGACTGTGGCGACGGAAAAGCGGCACAATGTGGAGGGACATTTCACTACGGGTCACAAAAGTTACTGCGCTAACTACCACCAGGACGTAAACTACCACCAGGACGTAAACTACGGGCACGTGAGATACAGGCAACTTCGGGTAAACAGTTTTTTTTCACGAGACCCAAGAAAAAAAATAAAATCATAAAAAGCAACAGAGATTTATTTAAAAATATGCAAGTTGATTTTTCTTTAACATTATATAATTGATAACTTTTTGAAACATGGTGCAAAATAGTTTGTTTTTGTTAAAAAAGGTTTGTCAGTGGCCTGTGAAAATGGGACTGAGATGAAGTGATCATCTGAAAATTTAACAAGTACTGAGATTTATAAAGTTAAAGTGCTGATACTGATATCTGTTTCCCACCTTGCTGTCATTGTTGATTGTGAGAAAAATCATGAACGTGATCAGTGTCTTCAGAGATGATTATCATTAATTATTATTAATAATATATAAGTAAGGGAAAACTGAACATATTTCTCATTTCAGAAGAGCGAATCAAACTGGTAGCCCTTCGTATGACTCAGCACCCATGAAGTAGCTCTTGGTTTCAAAAAGGTTGGTGACCCCTGATGTAGAGCAAGTTTATACAAACATTTTGAGACCAAAATGACGAGCCAGCAGCAGTTACAGAGAGAGGGGCCACAGTTTTTCAATAGAAAGTGAATTAGAGCTGATGGGAGCCAGAATCACGCCCATGCTCACTTCCTATTTGTAGCACAGTGGCTAGCAGGTTGGCTATTTATATATGTTCAGTCTATGGACATGACCAACATAGAGGAGCTCACTGCTACTTCATGTATTTAAGTTACTTTTTTCCCCACTGATGTAAACTGTGATAAATATTTAGCACAGGGTCTGTCCCACCAAACACATCACAAATATATACAGACACGATGCCTGTCATATGCTCTGAAAGTGTTTTGTAGGAATGTTTGGTCTTTTTTAATGAGTCTTAGGTTGAGAGTACAGATCTGTGTCAAAGGCTTGTTCCATAGGGGCCCTGGAGGTTGTGTCCCTGGATTCAACATTCAGCCTTGAATAAACGACTCCATCTTCAGCCTAGAAACAGCAGAAACTGCAATTTATACATTTTATATATGTGTATGTATTATATATATATATATATATATATATATATATATATATATATATATATATATATATATATATATATATATATACACACACACACACACATATATACATATGCATATATACATATACATATATATATATACACACTACAGTTCAAAAGTTTGGGGTCACCCAGATAATTTTGTGTTCTGAAATAAATAGAAAATAGTTCTGAAATGAATAGAAAATATAGCCAAGACATTGACAAGGTTAGAAATAATGATATTTATTTGAAATAATAATTTTTTCCTTCAAACTTTGCTTTAGTCAAAGAATCCTCCATTTGCAGCAATTACAGCATTGCAGACCTTTGGCATTCTGGCTGTTAATTTGTTGATGTAATGTGGAGAAATTTCACCCCACACTTCTAGAAGCCCGTCCCACAAGTTGGATTGGCTGGACGGGCACTTCTTGCGTACCATACGGTCAAGCTGCTCCCACAACAGCTCAATGTGGTTTAAATCTGGTGACTGCGCTGGACACTCCATTCCAGATAGAATACCAGCCTCCTGCTTCTCTAAATAATTCTTGCACAATTTGGAGGTGTGCTTTGGCTCATTGTCCTATTGTAGGATGAGGGTCAGCATCCCGGAGTCGCCTCTTCACTGTAGATGTTGACAATGGTGTTTTGCTGGTAATATTTAATGAAGCTGGATCTATTTCTCAAACTAGAGAGTCTAATGTACTTATCTTCTTGCTCAGTTGTGCAGGGGGCCTCCCACTTCTCTTTCTACTCTGGTTAGAGCCTGTTTGTGCTGTTCTCTGAAGGGAGTAGTACACACCATTGTAGGAAATCTTCAGTTTCTTGACAATTTCTCATATGGAATAACCTTCATTTCTAAGAACAAGGATAGACTGTCGAGTTTTGCATGAAAGTTTTCTTTTTCTGGACATTTTGAGCTTTTAATCAACCAGAAAATGTGATGCTCCAGATACTACTGGTGCTACTTTTATAGCTTCTATAACCAGCTAAACTGTGCTAACATGATTGAACAAGGGTTTTCTAATCACCCATTCGCCTCTGACACAATGAGCAAACACATTGTACCATTAGACACTGGAGTGATAGTTGGTGGAAATGGGCCTCTATACACCTATGTAGATATTGCACCAAAAACCAGACATTTGCAGCTAGAATAGTCATTTACCACATTAACAATGTACAGAGTGTATTTCTGATTAGTTTAAAGTTATATTCATTGAAAAAAAACTGCTTTTCTTTCAAAAATAAAGACATCTCTAAGTGATCCCAAACTTTTGAACGATAGTGTATATATATATATATATATATATATATATATATATATATATATATATATATATATATATATATATATATATATATATATATATATATATATATATATACACACACACATCTTGCTTCATATATTTGATATATTCAGAATGTATCTACAACATAAAGAAGAAAAGCATTGAATGAGAAGGTCCAAACTTTTGCCTGTATCCTTGCCTGTGCATGGAGCATGAGGCTGACCTGCTGTCCTGATGAGGTCCATAGAGATCCATCTGTGTGCCTCTCTGACAATAGTAAGAATTTATTTTCACTGTGTAAGTCTGAACTTAAATTGAAACAATGAAAATTAATTTGTTTCATACCTTTGTTGTGTTTTCGCTGTTTGCTGCACACCACTAGTACTAGCAGTAGCATGGACACTCCGAGAGCAGCATTCAGCCCAATCACTGCTATGGCTGTCACACTGAAGTCTGTAAAAGAAATATTATGAACATATGGCAATTTTTTGGACTCTCAAAAATGCTTCACAGAGCATTCTTCATTCACTCCACACTCAGCGTGGTAAGATACAAGTATCTTTCTGTTCTGAAAAAGTCAGAACAGTAACTGGCCCAAATACCAAAATATACTTTAGATCCCCAAGAAAACTAGAAATGTCAATGCAACACACTTACATTACTATAAAGGGCAAGCTTCTATGTTCCTCATATTCTATACACCTCACAGCTAAAAATTACATATGTTTTAAGACTCTGTTCCTTAACTTAACCCTGACCTTCAAAAGGGGTATTTGACTTTTATGGGGTATTTGACTTTTATGGAGTATTAAAAAAGTTGTACTTGACTTCTATGTGGTATTAAAGAGGGGGTATTGATGGGGTATTAACTGCTAACACATAACATATTTAGATCACCATGTTTCCTGTTATTGTGTAAGTCTCTCCTCCCTTTTCTCTCTGCATTAAGTCACTCCCCCTTCAATTCCTTATCACAACACAGTCAGCTGCATCCCACTAATGAAACTACTGCACATCACATCAGGTTTGTCAAGTTGCTGTGTAGTTTTGTATCCCGTTTTTGTATATTTATGGAAGATTGTTGTGTGGCGTATGGGTGATGTAGGCTAGTGGACGGAGCCTTGTACAGGCTCATACTGCTAAGAGTAAGAAGGGTGTAAACAGTGCCCAGGAGAGATCTCTAAAATACTCAAACATGCATGGATGACATTTAAAACCTTTTCAATTTTACATAATGATAAATAAGTATAAATAATATACATAAATAATAAACATGCACTGTGCAATAAACATGCACTGTGCAACTTTTCTTTGTCTTTGTCTAGCTTTATTGCTGTGCCTGAAATGTTTTCTTATCTTTATGGATATGAACCATAAGGCCAAGTTACAGGACAAAATCTGCGAGTCGAGCTCTCACAGTAATACATGTTGTCATGGTATTAAAAACACCCATATATATCAGTTTAATGCCATACTGTGAAACATTCCGGGTAAAGCAAAAACATTTCTATCTGTCAAGCAAGTAGTGTATCCTGAATCAGAAAAGTTACATAGAGCACCTTTAACCATTGCACTTGTTCCTGTTCTTTTTTATCTCCATGGAAATAAACAGGAGAAGTCCTTACTCCAGGCCAAATAAGAGTCATGTTTGTGGAGATACAGGCCTGATCACAGTGGGGAGGCATGTTTGTCTGTGATATTATAGCTATATGTAGAGTCTTAGTTCTTACTGTACAGCTCGATCCTGGTCCCAGTACCCAACAGTGTGCGGTCACAGGCAGTCACCACACAGAGGTAGGTCCCATCTTCAGCAGAACTCATGTCTGTCACGGTCAGGTTATGAACACACAAAGTATTGACCTGATTCTCACAGATCATGTTCACTTTACCAGCGTTCCATGAAATGACGTTTGATGCAGAGCCCATTTTCATCCAGCGGAGCCTGGTGTGATTTGGTGGACAGAGGCTGGTGTTGAATGAACAGCTGAGAGTCACAGAGTCTCCTGGCTGTGGTCTGATATAGTCTGGACTCTGGAGCACAGGCTGCAGGAGTGAAGGAGGAGATCTGGACTCTCCCTCAACCACCACTCCAGTCCCTGCTCCAAAGCTGATGTCGTAATCGTTCATGACTCCACAGTAGTATGTGCCAGTATCCTCCCAGGTCACATCAGACACAGTCAAATGACTACTATTTTTAAAAGACTTCACCGAGAAGCGATCTGCTGTATACATATATCTACTTTTACTGACAATTGCTGATGCTAACAGTCGCAGTGTCCCGTTGGCGTCCTGTTTGTACCAGACCACAGTTCTCTTGCCACTGTAGACTTGACACTGCAGATGCAGTTTGCCCCCTTGAGTTGTTGCTTGGAAGGGAGGTTGAGACTGTGCCTTAGCTGAAATTAAAATATATAGTCATTGTTCTTCCAGTATATGAAGGGGATGTACTGAAGGGATGTTCTCACTTACCCTGAGACCAGAGCAGGCTCAGATGCAGAACCATAAAGGCGGACTTCATGATGACGCTCAAAGGGCTATTATGAGCTGAAGTGAAGAGTGGACGCAATTTAAAGTCAGAGCAGAGCAGTCTGATTGGACAGCAGCATCCACGTAACTACATCGGACGATAGATACATTTACCTCAATGTAACCAAAATGTCTGTCATCACCTACCCAAAACATATAAATAAGACGGTGTACAATAAAAAATATGTATATATTTGAGACTCAAATATGAAAGACTAGACAAATAAAAAGACTACACATGTTGCTATTTGTGCTATTTGTCCTCATGCTAATTGTTGGAAGGTCTTTGGCCATGATGCTCTGCTGGTGAGAAACAACATGTGTGGTTGAAATGCTGCACAAATATAGCTAGCTATTTCAAGCTAGTAACCAAAACTTATATGAGTAAGTAAAAAAGGATGGGTCAGTAAATACAGTAAATAACCCTGCATGAAGTAAGAACACAGGCAGTGGTCAGAGAGACATTAACAAAAGCGTAGTCAAAGGGCTGTACAGGACTTTAATCGATTGTTGTCAATAGTAATGTGACGTTTTGAACGAATCGGCTCTTTTGAATGGTTCCTTAACATGAGTGGTTGGAGCCGGATCTCATGCATAAAAAGAGCCAAATTATTTTTATTTTTATTTATTTAATTTTTTTTAAATTATTATACATTTGTATACTGAGTAATGCTGAACCAACACAACAAACAGCACAGGTGCAGAGTAAGAAACACGTTTTGTAATTATTCTTATTGTAGTGCAATGTTTTATTTAGAACATGCATCACCTACAGGGTAAACCCTCCCACTCTCAGTTTAAACCACTTTAAACACATCTGAGCCTTGGCCATTCTCCCTGTGACTGACATTATATAGCTTCTGTCATATAAAAAAATAAATAAATAAATAAAAGCTGTGATTAAAGAAAAAAAAAATCTTGGGTAATAACTAATAGAGCTACTGACAGTCTACTTTTATCTTCCAATCAGGCACAATGTTACTAAGAATCATCTGGAACCAACTGTTCAGACATCTCAGAAACTTGATTCTCTGTTGTGGTGCATTTTCAAAAGACAAAAAAGCAAATAACAGCAGAGACGTGAGATTTGTAAGGAAACAACTGCCAGACACGATCCCAGACAGTAGTTTCTGTGTCATGGAGGAACATCACAGCAAGGACTAAGTGGGCGGGGCTAAATGTTCAAAAATGTTCCTCACTCATGTGAACAACAAACGCTCAGCTGGCAGAGCGTTTGTTCACTGGCCCAAAGGCTGGCGGCTGCTCTCGACATAAACATCAATGGTTGAGCAGTCAGATCCACTGACCCACAGGTTGATGATGTGATTCCAGCTCCAACAGATGAATGCTGTTGTTGTGTCCTTGGGCAAGACACAACAACAACCCACCTCACCACCAGTCTACACAGACACTGTTGGGGAGGTGGGTTATGTGTGTGTGACTGTGTGAGCTCTTCCTTGATGTAAAGTGCTTTGAGTGACTTGAAGGTGGAAAAGCGCTATATAAAAATCTGACCATTTACCATGGTTTTAAAGCAGGTTCAAGGCCTTTAAAATGCTATTTGGTTGGTCATGGCTGTGGATGGACATGGAACAGTATATCATATAAGTAGCACAATGATAGCTAGGGGGCGCTAGTGTGGGTTGAGAGCATGGCTAACATAAATCTCACAAATTAACTTTTTGGTCCTTGAAGTTAAAGATCTTGCTGAAAAATAATCCCGTGAAAATCTGCCCTTTGTGGATAGTGTTTGTCCCTGTTGGTCACCGTTGGTCCCTGTCAGCCAAACAGCCATTTTGATTTCTCAAAAAAAAACCAAAACACTATGGCAGACTTTTTTGCGGGCACAGATGCAGTACCAGACCGAGCAGATGGCATAAACATTGCCCCTCTGCAGCCGTAACGACAGACGGGCATCAGCATCCCTTTACCAGTAGGATATCAGCTTAATCTTATTCATTTGTGTGGTGGGGAACTTGATTTTCACACGGGGAGGGAGGAAGTAGGTAAATGTGTCTAACCCGTCCGTAGCTCTCACAAACCCTCACAAAGAGGTTTTAGAACAACTTTTTTTAGGTGAGGAAGTGAAACTACACTGTAAAACCCGTAAGTTAAAACTACTCAAAATATTTAATAAAACTGATTGTCAAACATTTTTAGTTCAAAAAAATTAAACAAACAATTAAACAAACTGTCTATCTTTCAGTAGAGCATACCCTAAAAGTTATTTAAAATATTTTTCATCTTTTTCATCAGAACAAAACTACCGTAGTACACAACTTTTTTGTGCCTTTAATACAAACTGTTTACCACACTCTTTTTTCACCAGTACTTCATTAACTTTTAGTAAATGCAACAGGGTAAAAGTAATCTAATACTCGACATGCATTTGTATTAATACATAAACATATTGAATCATACACATTTTTAATTATATTTTTATTAAGCAACTTCATAAAGTAGAACTTCAGCAATGTACTGGCACAGTGTAGGATGTCTTAAATACAACTTAAACATGTTTTAATAATAACAAAATCAATACACCTAGAATAGCACTCTTATTATGTGGCAACAATAAGCCATGTGATAAGAATGCTATTCTAGGTGTCAGATCACAAAACGTCATAAAAATACAGATTTGTGCCATTAACAAACAAATGGATAAGCATGTAAAATGTGGACTGCTAAACATTAGGTCCCTTTCCTCCAAAATCTCTTTTAGTAAATGAGTTAACTGGTGAGCACAATATATACATCTTGTAGATGTAACTGAAAACGTGGCTCCTGAAAGATGACTGCGTTAGACTAATGAATCTACTCCACCTAGTTACTTGAATCTTCAGAGCTCCAGGAGCATAGACCGAGGTGGTGCTGTGGCAGTCATTTCACACTCCAGTTTACTACTTAGTCCTAAAACGAATGATACATTTAGCTCATTTGAAATCCTTTTACTGTCAATCACTTGTCCAAACTGGAGAAACCAAAACATTGTTTTATTCAGAATCATCTACTGACCTCCTGGTTTCAGAGTATTCAGAGTTTTTGATTGAGTTCTCTAACTTTATATCAAGTCTAGTGTTAGCATGGGAAAGGATTGTAATAGTTGGAGATTTTAACACATTTTTACACAATAGAAATGACAATAGCAGTAACTGTCTTGGTAATGCCTTTAGTGCCCTACTAGATGGCACCGGTTTTACCCAGAATGTGAATAAACCAACCCACAGTCACAAGCACGCCCTGTCACAAGCACATCCTTGTCCTAACATATCGTGTAGAGATCAGTGACCCAAATGTCCTCCCTCAAAACCTGTCCAGATCCCAGTCTGTCCTGTCTTTCTTGTGCTGTTCTCCCTCTCCCTTCTGTGTCAGAGCCTGGAGCTGCACGGAGATTCAGGCTCCTCCCATGGACACCTGCAACTAATCTCTAATCAAGCTGCACCTGGGGTGGACCAAGGACCTGACTTTCAGTGCCAGATCGTCCACATATCCATAGTGGTACAGCTCTGCTTGGCTCAGTATCATGTTTTTGCTCTTATCAAGGTGACAAATGACATCTGCTTGAACACTGATGCAGGCAAAATCTCAGTCTTGATCCTGTTAGTGTCTGAGTGCTGCTTTTGACACCGTCGATCGTGCAATCCTCTTACAGAGACTAGAGGGCTGGGTGGGCATCTCTGGTACGGCACTAAACTGGTACAAGTCCTTTCTAGAAAACAGGAAGTACTTTGTTGAAATTGGAAAATGTGCTTCACATAAAATGTCCCTGACCTGTGGGGTGCCCCAGGGGTCAATCCAAGGACCCCTGTTGTTCAATCTCTACATGTTGCCATAAGGCCAGTTAATACGCAGCAATAATGTGTCCTACCATAACTATGCAGATGACACTCGGATCTATGTGTCACTGGCAGCAGATGTCTTGTCTGAGTTTAGCTGAACAAAGTTCTTTTGCATCCACAGACTGATTTGTTGGATGCAGCAGCAGAGTGGACCCAGTAGGTTAGACTACTGTAACGGCCTGCTCACTAGCCTCTCCAAACGGGCCTCAAGACAGCTGCAGTACATCCAGAATACTGCTGCTCAGGTACTGACTAGAACCAGGAAGTACGAGCACATAAGTCCTGTGCTCAGGTCTCTGCACTGGTTTCCTGTTGCTCAAAGAATAGACTTTAAAGCAGCTCTGCTTGTGTACAAGTCTCTCCATGGCCTAGCACGAAAGTACATCTCTGACATGTTAGTGCCATATGAACCATCTCACACTCTGAGGACTTCAGGGACCGGCCTCCTGCTGGTGCCCTGAGTCAGGACTAAACATGGAGAATCAGCGTTTTAGTTTTATGCAGCTAAAACCTGGAACAGTCTTCCTGAAGATGTGAGACAGGCCTCGACTTTAACAATGTTTAAATCCAGGCTTAAAACAGTTCTGTTTATCTGTGCATATGACTGAAAAGTTTTTGTAAAGGTTTTTATTCTGCACTCTTCTGTTTTAATGGTAATTTATGATGATTATTTGTGATTATTTATGTTTTAATTTGTGTCATTTTAATGTCTTTCCTATTCTGTAAAGCACTTTGAATTACTTTGTGTACGAATTGTGCTATACAAATAAACTTGCCTTGCCTTTGCACTTGTTACTTCTCTCTAAGTTGGATGTTTTTTGCTCCTCGTCAGATCTCGCTCCCTGGACATGCTCAGCTCCTCTGCCTCTGACCCATCTCTCCACGACCAGTATGAACCACACACCCCCCTTACCCAGTTCACTTCAACTTGTGCGGATTACCTCGTCTCTGACTCCGCTGCCCACGATTCACTCAAGGACTACTGCAAACAACCCCACTCTCAGCTGTCTGATCCATCAGCCTTCATTTGCATATTACAACCTGTAAATAAACATTGCTAAAATGTTACCCGAGTTCTGAATCTTTGGTCCCCCTGTCAGTCATTACGACAAAACCATTTTCTAATTACCTTTCAGTTTATTCTTAAATATTATCCTGCTCCACAGAATAAAACTATAATGAAAAGAACAACATCACAAAAATGTATTTTAAAATTCAAAGAAATAATTGAGACAATATTTAGGAACATATCATGTGACCCTGCTGAAAACAGCAACTGTAGATCAGTTTGTTGACAGATCACTCCCTGAAAACTGCTCTTGATACTGTAGCTCCCGTAAAAGAGAAGGCCCAGACCTCCTGCCCCATGGTACACTGAAGAACTGAGCTTACTCAAACAAAAGGTCAGAAAATTAGAGCGGTCATGGCACCACACTGAGCAATCTTTAAAGGCATGGAAAATCTGCCTTTTAACCTATAAGAAGAATCTGCAGAAGGCCCAAACTAGATTATTCAAATATTATTCAAATTAAATAGAAGTAAACAAAAACAACAGCAGGTTTCTGTTCAGCTCTGTAGCCAGGCTGACAAACTGCCACAGTGCAGCTGAACCCTCAATCCCTGCTACTCTTAGCTGCAATGACTTTCTTAAGTTCTTTAACAACAAAATCACAACTATTAGAGATAAAGTAAACAAAATGCCACATACAGGTTAATAATTAATTTGAAGTTTTTCAATCAGGATTCAGAGCTCACCCGCAGCACAGAAACTGCACTCCTTAAAGTCACAAATGACTTGCTAATAGCTGCTGACAATGGACTGGTCTCAGTCCTGATTCTGTTAGACGTCAGTACAGTGTTTGACACCATCGACCACAATATTCTACTACAGAGGTTAGACTGTGTCATAGGTGTCAGAGGGGCAGCCCTCAGCTGGTTTAAATCCTACTTATCTGATAGGTACCAGTTTGTTAATTGTTAATTCAGAGCTCCACACCATGCTGTAGGGTAGCCCACAGTGTGCCACAGGTTTCTGCACTTGGTCCAATCCTGTTCACACTTTATAGTTAGGTAATATCATCAGAAAACATGGCATTAACTTCCACTGCTCTGCTGATGACACACAGCTGTACTTATCAATAAAACCAGATCAGGCTGATCAAGTAGATAGACTTAGTGCTTGTGTGAAGGACATAAAAACCTGGATGACACTTAATTATCTGCTTCTTATCCCCGAAAAAACAGAGGTTATTGTTCTAGGCCTCAAAGGCCTCTGAGACTCGACAGTTTCAGTGTAGCCTCCAGCTCTACTTTAAGGAACCTCAGCTTGACCAAGAGTTCTAATTCACAACACATATAAACCAAGCCTGTAGAACAGCCTTCTTCCACCTGTGTAATATCACCAAAATCTGAAAAAATCTTGTCTAATAGTGACGATAAAAACTTATCCATGCATTTGTTACATCAAGGCTAGATAACTGTAACTCCTTACCAGCCGCATGCCCTAAATATTTCATGAAAAACTTTTAACTAGTTCAGAATGCAGCTGCCAGGCTCTTAAGGGGAACTGAGAGAAGAGAGCACATCACCCCAGTGCTGGAGTCCCTTCTCTGGCTTCCTGCCAAGTTTAGAATTAAATTTGAAATTCTCCTGACACATAAAGCCCTAAAGAGCATGGCCCCATCGTATCTGCAAGATGCTATAGTACCATATCATCCAAACAGAGCACTGCACTCTCAAAATGCTGGACTACTGGTGGTTCCTAGAGTGTGTAAAAGCGCATTAGGAGGGAAAGCTTTCACTTACCAAGCTCCTGTGTTATGGAATCAGCTCCCTGCCTATGTTAAAGAGGCCCCCACAGTCTCTACATTTAAGGCCAGGCTTAAAACGTTCCTCTTTGAATTAGCTAATATCCAGGCCAGTTCAGCGCAGAAATAAAAACCTGCAGTTTTAGTTAAGCTGCCTTGGGGTGGCTATGCTGTGTGGATAGTGCTACCTGAGCACTATCCTCTGTTTCCTCCTTTTTATCCTGTCAACATCATTCACTATTCAGTTCATCTGGAGTTAGGTCATTGCTATTATTTGTTGTTGTTCCCTGTCCCACTGCCCTCCGGGGAGTGCAACTGTGTCAGATGCCTGGTCCGTGACGACTGGGCCCTAGATGCCCTCCTGTGCCCTGATCCTGTTCTGTGAATCTAGACTCTCCCTTCTCTCACCTGGCTGGATGACCGGTGCCTGACTGGGTGGCTCCAGTCCTGCCGTGGGTGGGCCCCTCTCTGTCCTTTAGTTTTGTGGGCTCTTGCCTTGTGAGTGGATCTCTCCTCAAGGTTTCTTGTTTTCCCACTGTTGTTTTTTTTTGTTTGTGATTTTGAGCTTTGCAAAAATAAATTGTACTTGTGTTAGATATATTTTTAGAGCTTGCAAATGGTAGTGTTCCATGACTTGAAACCTCTCCAGAAATACCTTGCTGAGCATTCTTTTCAGCCTACAAAAAGAGAAGGATTTAGTAAGCAAATATTTTTTTTTTAAAAGGAAGCTAAATTAAAAATAAACTGCTGATTAACAAAAGAATGTAGTAATGTAAATGTAATAATTACAATAATACAAACCACCGGTGGAAGGTAACAAATTACAAGTAGTAAGTACTGTACTTAAGTAAAATTTTTAGGTATCTCTACTTTACTTTCAAGTATATTTTATACTACTTTTTACCTCATTACATTTGAGAGCAGGAATCTGTACCTTCTAGTCTTTTATTTTTTAACATGGCATCACATGAAAACTGCAAAATCTGATGTGAATTATGATGGAAATTTAAGTATATTCATGTTGGGTCTTCATTAACATGTGTGAAGGCTGTCTCCATCCCACAGGAAACTCGCTGTTGTTCTACATGTCTAAGTGTAAAAGTTAATTATCTCATGGGGTGTGAACAAAAGTCACTCTGCGTTGAGTTTAACAATGTGAAGACATGACATACATTTGAGTTAACTTCATCATTCATCATCTGTGTATACAAAAATACACTTGTTCTAAGTTGTAGCTTTTTTCAGTGCTGCTGCCTGAGCCCAGGTCCTGGCCCATTAACTCAACTGTACAAAGCTGAGCCATGCTAAGTCTCACCCCCTTTCTCTGCGACAGTCGTGTGATTCACGGTAAGCCCCACCCCCTTTCTCTGCGACAGTCATGTGATTCTCATTAAGCTCTGCCCCTTTTCTTTGATGTCATTCACGCCAAGCCCCAGCCTTTTTCTCTGAGACAGTCGCACATTCACGCAAAGCTCCACCCCTTTTCTCGTATGATTCACACCAAACCCCGCCCCTTTTCTCTGTGACAGTTCTGTGATTCACGCTAAACCCCACACACTTTCTCTGCCACTTGTCTGGCCTGGCGGCATAGGCATCTTGCAAGTTTGATTCGCACTCATCACTTTATGATAGGGAGGCAGGCAGTAGTGCAAAGTATCATGTGTGATTGGTGGGGTTTGAGCCCAGGTCCCTCTTGTGAAAGTCAGATGAGCTAGTCAGTCACTAGCTCAGGCACATACATAAATATACATCTACATCTACATCAAAAAGCAAGGTCCTCTACTCCTGAGTCCATTGCAGAATCTTCACTCTTTGCCACAAACCGCCTCTAGCATAACTTGTACAAACATCCACAGTGTCCTCAATGGCGTACTTCTTTAATTTTGTCTGTTTCGAATCACACAACTGTTGCAGAGAAAGGGGGTGGGGTTTAGTGTGAATCACACGACTGTCGAGAGAGAAAAGGGTGGGGCTTTGTGTGAATGATGTCAGAGAAAAAGGTTAGCATCAGTCACATGACATGAGAGAAAGAGGGCGAGGCCTAGCGTGAATCGAATGACTGTCACCGAGAAAGGGGGCGGGGCGTAGAATGAATCACATGACTGTAGCAGAAAAAGGGAGGGCTTAGTGTGAATCACACAAATGTCACAGGGAAAGGGGGAGCTTAGAGTGTATCATATGTGAAAAGGGGCAGGGCGGGGTGAATCACATGACTGATGATTAACGCTAAGCCCCGCCCTTTTTCTCTGTGATGGTCATGCGATTCACGCTAAGCTCCGCCCCCTCTTCACTCTCGTATGCTTCACACTAAGGGTGGGGCCTTGTGTGAATCACACAACTGTTGCAGAGAAAAGGGGCAGGGCTTGGCGTAAATTGCACAACTGTCACAGAGAAAAAGGGCGGGGCTTAGTGTGAATGACATCAGAGAAAAACAAACAAAACTGTTGCAGAGAAAAAGGGCACGAATCATAAGCAAAAAGGGGCAGGGCTTAGCATGAGTCACACGATTGTCACATGATGGGTGGGCCAAATGGAATGTGTCAGACAAGGGTCACACGACAGTCACAGATGAATCAAATGAAAAAAAACTGAACAGTGAACTAGTATTTACATGGGAACAGCAAAGTATAAATCTATTCTTGTCCATTAAATATAAATATAAAATTACGTCTTTAATGTCAAAAAGTTACAACTTTATTCTTGTAGCGCCTGCATAATTTATTTTATTTGACCCTCCATCGTACAAATCAACATTTACACATTCAAACTTTTTGAAACAATTGTACCTTCATACTAACGCTAGCAACTTTACACCACTGTGGTTTATTTAAGAGTGTTTTATTCATAATCAGGATCAACAGTTTGATAAACCAATTCTTCTGTCTGCTTCATTCTGTCGTGTTGTGTCCAGTTTAAAGCGCTGTCGCCGCGCTGTTGTTTTTTCCAACCCTCCCATCGCACTGGGGTCTAGTGACCACTGATGCCCATTACTTTTCAAGGTGCATTATGGGAACTCTTGAGGGCACTATTTTCTCACCAACTGAACATTTAAACACCACTAAAAATGGAGTGACCCCTAAATAGTGCCCCCTGTAGGGGTTGCATGGACATTCGGACACAGCCTCATTCTTCTTCTTAATGTCAAAGTGAGTTAACGGTAACTCAGTGGGTTTAGTTTCATGGTGTGGGTGACAATGACGGCTCAGGCCATGAAGTGTTTTAACTGAGCAGCCTAAATCTAACCAACAGTAGAACACAGTGTGAATGTGCAAACATCCTAGGTAACAGTTACACGTGTTTCATTCTTGTATTCTGTCAGACCTCGGTACAGCACAGATAACGATCATGGTGTTCTGTTTATACACATCCTGTTGAAACCACAAAGCCTCGTCTTCTCACGATAATGCCATCCACAATAATTTTACAACAAACAAATCTTTTCCAGGCATTTCATATGAAACACGTCACCGCTGCACCGTCATTTGCAGTGAAACTAAGTTCAATTTAAAAGCGTGGTAGAGACTGATCGATGACAGTGTTGATAGCGTTCACCGCGCTTGCAGGACTCTCTTCCTGTGTTTATTTTCTGCCAGTGGAAAGTTTTTTTTTCACCATCATCTGCACCAAGTGAAAGCGTCTGACACTTTTAACGCTACATTAGTGTGACAATAAAAAGGAGGGGGGTTTTGTCCTACCACATGCTCTGCTCACACTGTGGTGGTGCTTTGGTGATGTGAAACTTGAAATGTGCACTATTAATTTTGCATTTGGAGATAAACTAAACTTAAACTAACTGCATGTAAGATTAGAAAGATTTAAAATCATAAACTTGACCTCTTTGTGTCCCCAGATACAAGGTAAACATGGTCAAATCAAATATAACTTTTACTGAGAAATATTGTGATGCTGATTTATTCACATTTAATGACAGTGGACATGACTTCATTTATTACTTATAATAATTTGCTGAAATCCAGTTGGTTTAAATCTAAAATGCCTCTCTCTGATCTGAATGGTCACTACCTTAATCCCAGCACCTGCAGCCAATCATGAATCAGTGCTAGTGCAGCCTGTACAGCTCAGTGAGTGAATTCTGGAGGTTTTGAGCTACTGAAAGGCCTCTTCATAACAGAGGCACTGTAGTTTTTATGTATGTGTTTTTTATTTTTGAAAAAAAAAAAAGTCCATGTGATTTTTTTAACCCCAAGTCTGGTTTTGTTTTGTTTTTTCGGAATTGCAAATAAGTGCAGAGTAGTGGGTGGTGGATGAAAACTGAAATCTTTGAAACACACAAGGCTCAAATGACAATATAGGACGCAAACATGCATGGATGAACCAAAAATACAACTCTGAGCAAATAAGTGATGAGGGAACAGTATTCACATGATTAATACTGAATAAATATTTGTTTTATATCATTTGTGGCCTTTAAAGGCATTACATTTCAATTTAAGCATTATCATTAACAATAGAGCAGTGATTCTTCACTATAAGGCCCAAAGTGGGCCATGAGCACCTTGATGAGGGCCCACTTTACTCTTTGTTGTCTATTGGATGTTGTAGACACATTAAGTCCAGGTGTCATACCTGTGTTTTCTGTGGCTCTTCTGCCCCAATATATCTTCTGCTGCCCCAAAATATCAGTCATGTACTACTACTACTACTACTACTACTACTATTACAAAGAAGAAGAAGAAGAAGAAGAAGGAGAAAAAAAAATAAAAAGAAGAGGAAGAAGAAGAAGTAGAAGAAGAAGAAGAAGAAGAAGAAGAAGAAGGAGAAAAAAGGAAAAAGAAAAAGAAGAAGAAGAAGAAGAAAAGTATAGATATTTTGTAAAGCAGCTCTCAGGGTCATAATAAGTGTACTGTCATCTGCAAACCAGGAAGTTCATTACTACCATGCGAGTTGCTGTTAGCCTTATATTGTAACAGTAAAATTCCACTCTGGTCCCTGAAAGGAAGCTAGGAACGTGTGAGGTAAGTGAGAAAGAAGGTCATGTTCTTGTCCTTGTTTTACCTGGATTACTTCCGCCAGGTCTTTTTGTTTTTTTCCCCTACAGGGACAGTGTAGCTTAACCTTAACTAGTTCATTTAAAACAGCTCCTTGTTACAAAGTCTAGATTGTGGGACCAGAGACGCAAAACCCGGGGCAGTTTAACAGTGTTTATTTACAAGTTTGTGATAAATGTACAGTTCAAAGACGAATATCCAGCGGGACCAGAGTGCAGGGCAGAAGTGCAGGGCAGAAACCAGGGTCGAGGCGTAGGCAGACAAAGACAGGAGACAAGACACGATACCAGGCGGGAGCAGGGTCCAGGGCGAAGGCAGAGGCAGAGGAGCTGGGACGAGCAGAGGCTGGAGTCTGAGGAATACAAAAATCCGGTAAGCACGACGAAAAACAGGCAGCAAAAGAGCAGGATACAGGTAGAGCTATATTCACATGAGACATGCGGACGGTCTAGCACCGGACGTCTGGCTCCCGGTCCATAAATACTCAGCGGGTGATGAGCTGATGGGAAGCAGGTGCGGTGATGAGGCTGACGAGTAACAGGTGTGTGCAGGCGGGACCGGGAGACTCCGCCCAGCTCCAGAGACAGACAGGCGAGGGAGGGGGTGAGGAGGACACAGGAGCAGGGACAAGGCGGAGACAGGACACAGGAACAGGCGGATCGTAACAGTACCCCCCCCCCTAACGGCCACCTCCTGGTGGCCCACCAGGCTTATCAGGATGGGCGCGGTGGAACTCCCGCACCATGACTGGGTCCAGGATGAGTGCCCTGGGCACCCAAGAACGCTCTTCGGGACCGTATCCCTCCCAATCAACGAGGTACTGGAGACCACGACCGCGTCGACGGACGTCGATTAGGCGGCGTACGGTGAAGGCCGGATGGCCGTCTACGAGTCGGGCGGGCGGAGGGGGATCGGCCGGAGGGCATAGGTCGCTGGTCTGGACGGGCTTGATCTGGGAGACGTGGAATGTTGGGTGGATGCGGAGTGTGGGCGGAAGTTGTAGTTGAACGGCAGACGGGTTTATGATCTTGAATGGACCGAGGAACCGGGGAGAGAGTTTGCGGGAGTCGGTCTTGAGCGGGATGGTCTTCGAGGAGAGCCAGACCATCTGGTCTGGCTGGTACTGAGGTGCGGGAGCTCGGCGTCGGTCTGCCGTCCTCTTCATCCTGGTGCCGGCCTGCAGGAGTGCGGTCCTGGTCTTCTTCCAGACACGCCGGCAACGCTGGAGATGGTGCTGGACGGAGGGGACGGCCAGTTCCTGTTCTTCGGACGGGAAGAGTGGTGGCTGGTATCCGAGGGATGCCTGGAACGGGGAGATGCCTGTGGACGAGCTGACCAGAGAGTTGTGTGCGTACTCTATCCAGGGTAGATGAGTGCTCCATGAAGACGGGTTGGCGGCGACCACACACCGGAGGGACGTCTCGAGGTCCTGGTTAGCCCTTTCTGTCTGTCCGTTGGATTGCGGGTGGAATCCGGAGGTGAGGCTGACCGTGGCACCCAGACCCTGGCAGAAGGCGCGCCACACCTGAGACGTGAACTGGGTGCCACGGTCCGAAACGATGTCCAGCGGGATGCCATGGAGACGGAAGACGTGTGAGGTGAGTTGTTCGGCGGTTTCCTTGGCAGTCGGGAGCTTAGGCAGGGCGATAAAGTGGGCGGCCTTGGAGAACCGGTCGACCACAGTGAGGATTACTGTGTTCCCCTGGGAAGGAGGGAGACCGGTGACGAAGTCCACCGCAATGTGGGACCAGGGACGTCTTGGAACTGTTAGGGGGTTAAGAAGACCAGAAGGAGGTGAGTGGGATGATTTTGCTCGGGCACATACCTGGCAGGCTGAGACGAAGGCCCTAGTGTCTCTGTCCATGGTTGGCCACCAGAAGTGCCGTCGGAGGAGAGACAGGGAGCGGTTGACCCCAGGGTGGCAGGCGAACCGGGAGTTGTGGCTGAACTCGAGGACTTGAGGACGAACGGGATCTGGAACGAAGAGCCTTCCAGGGGGGCCGGTACCAGGATCAGGGTGATTGATCTGGGCCCTCCGCACCAGGTCTTCAATCTCCCAGTGGACGGCGGCGATGATGCAGGAGGACGGAAGGATGGTCTCAGGAGCGGACGCGTCTTCTTCGGAGGTGAACTGGCGGGACAGGGCATCGGGCTTGACGTTTCGGGACCCAGGACGGTAGGTGAGTGAGAAGTTGAATCTGCTGAAGAACAGGGACCAGCGAGCTTGACGGGAGTTCAGGCGCTTAGCCGACTGGATGTAGGCGAGGTTCTTGTGGTCGGTCCAGACGAGGAAAGGTTGTTCTGCCCCCTCCAACCAATGCCGCCATTCCTCGAGGGCGAGTTTTACAGCCAGGAGTTCACGGTCGCCCACGTCATAGTTGGCCTCAGCTGGGGTCAGACGCCGGGAAAAGAAAGCACAGGGATGAAGTCGATTATTAGGCTCGAACCTTTGGGAGAGGACTGCTCCGATGCCCGTGTCGGAGGCGTCCACTTCCACCACGAACTGGCGGCTGGGGTCTGGCTGGTGAAGAATGGGTGCAGATGTAAACAGGGCTTTGAGTTTATTAAAGGCGGCTTGAGCTTCGGCGGACCAGGTGAACTGCAAAGAGGGAGAGGTTAGTTTGGTTAGTGGTGATATGACCTTACTGAAGTCTCGGATGAAGCGCCGGTAGAAGTTTGCGAAGCCGATGAATCGCTGGAGCTGCTTGCGGTTGGCGGGCGCGGGCCAGTCGGCAACTGCTTTAATCTTTTCGGGGTCCGGTTTCACCTGGCCCTTCCCCACGATGAAGCCCAGGAAGCTGACCTCATTGGCGTGGAATTCACATTTTTCGGCTTTCACAAAAAGCCGGTTTTCGAGGAGCCTCTGGAGTACGGAGCGGACATGATGGCGGTGCTCTTCGGGGGACTGAGAGAAGATCAGGATGTCGTCGAGGTACACGAAGACAAAGCGGTTGAGAAAGTCGCGAAGCACGTCGTTGATCAGGGCTTGAAAAACGGCCGGGGGGCATTAGTTAGTCCAAAGGGCATCACCAAGTACTCGAAGTAGCCCAACGGGGTCTTGAATGCCGTCTTCCATTCGTCCCCCTCCCTTATCCGCACCAGGTGGTAGGCGTTCCTCAGGTCGAGCTTGCTGAAGATGGAGGCCCCGTGGAGCGGAGTGAAGGCGGAGTCGAGGAGAGGAAGGGGGTATTTATTTTTAACGGTTATGTTGTTCAGGCCCCTGTAGTCGATGCACGGATGTAAAGTTTTATCCTTCTTGGAGACGAAGAAAAAGCCTGCCCCCACAGGCGAGGAGGACGGGCGGATTAATCCAGCGGCCAGGGAATCACGGATGTACTTTTCCATAGTCTCTCGCTCGGGCTTGGAGATGTTATACAGTCGGCTGGAGGGGAGAGGAGCACCAGGGAGGAGGTCGATCGCGCAGTCATACGGGCGGTGAGGTGGTAACGAGAGGGCCCGGTCCTTACTGAAGACCTCCCCGAGGTCATGGTACTCCTCGGGCACGGACGAGAGGTCGGGAGGGTCCGGAGGAGGGTCGGACGGCAGGCTGGACTCTCCGGCGGGCGATAGGGCGGAGCGCAGGCACAGGGCGTGGCAGGATGGACTCCAGCTGGACACACTACCCCGGGTCCAATTGATGACCGGGTTGTGGGTCCGGAGCCAGGGGAAACCGAGCACCAGAGGCGACGAGGAGGCGGTGATGACGTGGAACCGACGGTACTCACGGTGATTTCCGGACAGAACGAGGGTGACTGGTTCCGTGACCTGTGTCACACGGGCCAGTAGTTGTCCATTGAGGGACATGGCGGAGAGCGGCGTGGAGAGAGGCTCGAGTCTGATGCCGCACTGCTCAGCCAGCGACTGGTCCATAAAGTCCTCCTCGGCCCCCGAATCAACGAGGGCCGACACAGACACAGAGTCATTTTTAAAACAAAGCGTAGCGTCCAATAAAATCCGATTATGGGTGCCTGGGATTTGAGATTGGCCCACCCGTACTCCCAGAGCTACTGATGGGCGCCCCCTTTTGGCCGCACCGGGCAGGCTGCGATGTAGTGCCCCCGTTCTCCACAGTAGAGACACTCACCGTAGAGGCGTCGACGGCGGAGTCTCTCCTCCGGGGAGACGGGGGTCCGGCCGAGCTGCATGGGCTCCTCAGGCGGCAGCGTGAGGGAGCGAGTGTAGCCCGGGGCTGGGGAGCGGCGTCTCTCTCTACGGCGAGTCTGGAGTCTCTGGTCAATCCGGTTAGCAAGAGTCACTAAAGATTTCATATCCATAGGCTCGTCCCGGGAAACTAACTCGTCCTTTAACTGGGTGTTTAATCCACGTAGGTACACAGCGCGAAGCGCGCTGTCCGTCCAGTCCACTTCGGCAGCGTAAGTCCAAAACTCCACAGTATAATCCGCGACAGAACGGGTGCCCTGAGAGAGAGTCAACAGGCGGGAAGCCGCATCCGCCTGGTAATGCGGGTGGTCAAAGACTAACTTAAAAGCAGTCACAAAGTCATTGAAAGTTACATTCTCTAGCTCATGCCTGTGAAAGCGTGCCTCCGCCCACTGTAGCGCCTTACCCCGGAGTAGTCCGCAGAGATACCGGATCTTGGTGGCGTCTGACGTGAAGCGGGTGGGACACTGCAGAAACATCGACGAGCACTGGAACAGGAAGCCCCGGCAGAGGCCCGGTTGACCGGAGTAGGGCTCCGGGTCCGTGCCTCTGGACTCCGGAGCGCACGGCGGGGCAGCGGGTCGGGCCGGGACCACGGCAGGAGCCGGAGGAGGTGCGGCGAGGAGCGCCGTCACCTGATTAGCGAGTTGCGTCACCTGTTGCGTTAGTGTCTGATTGCAACTCACTAAGTCCCGGATAGATTGGTCATGTTGGCCAATTAGTATTCCGTGGTGGGCGAAATCTGGCGCAAAGCCGGATCCGCCCCCGGGTCTGCTTGGTCCATGTTGGCTAGACCGTTCTGTTACAAAGTCTAGATTGTGGGACCAGAGACGCAAAACCCGGGGCAGTTTAACAGTGTTTATTTACAAGTTTGTGATAAATGTACAGTTCAAAGACGAATATCCAGCGGGACCAGAGTGCAGGGCAGAAGTGCAGGGCAGAAACCAGGGTCGAGACGTAGGCAGACAAAGACAGGAGACAAGACACGATACCAGGCGGGAGCAGGGTCCAGGGCGGAGGCAGAGGCAGAGGAGCTGGGACGAGCAGAGGCTGGAGTCTGAGGAATACAAAAATCCGGTAAGCACGACGAAAAACAGGCAGCAAAAGAGCAGGATACAGGTAGAGCTATATTCACATGAGACATGCGGACGGTCTAGCACCGGACGTCTGGCTCCCGGTCCATAAATACTCAGCGGGTGATGAGCTGATGGGAAGCAGGTGCGGTGATGAGGCTGACGAGTAACAGGTGTGTGCAGGCGGGACCGGGAGACTCCGCCCAGCTCCAGAGACAGACAGGCGAGGGAGGGGGTGAGGAGGACACAGGAGCAGGGACAAGGCGGAGACAGGACACAGGAACAGGCGGATCGTAACACTCCTGACATTCTGAGCACACACATTTTCACCAGTATGAGTTTATAAGTGCCTTTCACAACTTTCAGAGACCAGAGTGGAGTTTTGCCACCACAGTAAAGGTAACAACAACTAGCCTGGGTTAGGATTAGCCTTAGAGTGCACTTTCTGATTCTCTGGTAATATAATGCTTTATACTTAGATGCAAATAGAACACAGCAGTCCAATTTTGATATATCTGGACTGGACAAATCCTGCTCACCAACATTCAGGTCCTGTTGTTGCTCTTGGTTTAAATGTTGCTTACTTCCTGCTTTAGTCCTTACCATAGACATATAAAGACGTGGACTAAGTGAGTGTGGCGTCACCTATAGTGTTCAGCTCCAGGCAAATAAATCTAATTGAGGATAGCAGTTATGGGGACAAATTAGGAGCAGAGTTCCATATTTGAAATTCCGACCACGTGTCTTAGCAACCAAAGAGCCAATCCAGCTGTTGAAGGTAATGCTGTTTACCGGCCACACCGCTGATTTAACAGGGAGTAGATGCTTAGCAATGCTGTCATTCAAACCTGTTGCTAACGCAATCTCGGGGAAAGAAGGCGCCTGATGTGTCTGTTATTATTGTGTATGGGGAGGTTGAAGACACAAGCGTTGGTTGCACTATCCATGTGCTCTCACACTGATCACTGCTGCTTCAATGGCTGTACAGCACCCCAGCTACAGATTCCTCAAACTTCTTGAACCAGTGATCCCTGTGTTGTTTTTCCACAGCTCTCAGCTGGTAAAACATGGCCCTCTTGTTGAATGTATAAAGAGTAGAGAAGAACAGAGTAGATCCCTACACTTAGTGATCTGTTCAACATTTTGCTTGTTCCAAACATGATGTCACATTTTTTGGAAATGGGGCAAACCAGTGCTCATGATCACTTCCCGTTTGGAATACACATTGTCTGTGCACACTGGTGGATGAATGTGAGTAGTTCCTTGATGTGCTTTGAGTGAGTAGAAGGTGGAAAAGCGCTGTATAAAAAAGTGACCATTTACTATTTTTGTCTAATTCTGATTTGATTCGGTGGATATTACCTATGCTAAATATTAACACAGTTTTACATTGGTGAAGTGGCAGTTTGTGAGAAAATTTAAAAAGAAAAGTACAAAACTACAGGAAGTAGCGCTGAGTTGTAAAACAGAATCCCTCTGCCTCTGTCATCAGCACAGGGTTAGAACAATTTACCATATTCATTTCACTAAACAAAGCTGTTGTCATTTATTTGTATTAGTCTAATCAAAACTATTGTGTCATGTATAAAGCTGTGGCTCTTTTTTACACTATGGTTGCTAGCTAACAATTATGGAATTACCATAGGGTATGTCCCTGTCCAACCTGGAAGTAAAATTATGAACTTCAACAAAATTTAAAACTAAAACTATAACTAACAATATTTATACTTTATTTTAGTAAAATGAGTCTAACCTGTTATAGGCACTTTAAGAGTTTAGCAACACCTGCTGGTGAAGCGTACAAAACGCCGTGGATTCAGGGGCTTCTGTATCTAAAAGTGTCCTGTTTCACAGTAAACAATTGATCATATGCAAATAAATACATCATATAGTCAAAGAAATGAAAACAAAGATGATTTGACACAGTGTCTATTAAGGACAGTTACATGTGAACATGGAGGAGAAGACTCACATATGTCTTACTTAGTTTATATAAAGATTCAGAATCTTTGAGGGGTATTAAAGAGGGCGTATTTTACTTCTATGGGATATTAAAGAGGGGGTATTTTACTTCTATGGGATATTAAAGAGGGGGTATTATACTTCCAGGGGGTATTAAATGTAACAAATGACATTTCGATCACCATGTTTCCTTTTGTTGTTTTGAAAATGCAATATTCACCCAAAACAACATATTAACGTGTTTTTTTTTTCAATTTCATTTTTGAAATTCCTTTTCCCCTTTTCTCTCTGTGTTAAGCCACTCCCCCTTCAGAGCGCTATCACGTCACCATCAGCTGCATCCCACTAATGAAACTACTGCACATCACATCATGTTTGTCAAGTTGCTGTGTACAGTTTTGTATCATGTTTTTGTATATTCATGGAGACTTGTAAATCTAAAACCTGTTTTGACATAACATGGTGGAAAGTTCCAAAAAGTCAATTTGCAGAACACCCCTTTTTTAAAATAATATGTCCTAGTTGAGCTCCTGTACCCTGGAGTACACACAGTCGATTGGTTCAGAATTCCTCTGTCTCCTGGGCTTCTTCTTGATGGTCAAAGCAGCATAATTGAGCTGGTCTGGTTCATTCTGTTCAAAACAAATATATAATATATTACATTATGTATTATAGTAATTATATTATATTTTTTTTCAGTGACTATTTGGTATAAGGCCCTGGACCTGATTTTTTGCATCTTAAAAAGCTGAAAAACAAAACTACTTCATTTAAAATAGTTTGGAGCATCATAATTATTCACCACAATGTTTATAAGCACTTTTCACAACTTTCAGAGGCTAGAGCAGAGTTGACCCTCACGGTAAAGCTAACAACAACAACTAGCATGCTAACATTGCACTTCCTGTGACTGGGACAGATTGTTGTAAAATTAGATGCAGACAGCACACAGTGAACTTATTTTGACCCTTAGAGCTGCTTATACTACATATCTGTACTGGGACAAGGCAAATGTATGTACTGTGTGCTGTTTTTCCACAACAATAATGGTGTCAGAAAAGTGGGATCCACGAGTGGTCGTCCAGAACACAGTGAAGATGGAATTTTGCCTTCCTTTTGGTTTTTGTCCTGATGCATGGAGGTTTCAAAGAAGAGTATGGATGGACATGTGTTTATGTCCTGGATCACCACCGCTGGATTTGAACAAGTTTTACTTGGTGAGCTTTTGCAATACAGACTGTATTTCATCTGAAAAGGAAATCTTCATCTACAAAGACTGGTGAATCAAAGGACAATGTAATTTGAAATGCAAAATCCTTAACTGGAATTCTCTAAACATACCCAATGGCCATAGCGCTGATCCTATACAATTTTTTGATTCATCTCACAACTGTTTCAGTCTTTTTGGCTTTAAAATCTTATGTGTGTCCCATCATGCTGCCCTAACAACAAGCTGCTAATACAATCCCAACAACAATGGCCCTCGCCCACACCTGATTTTCTCACTTTTGAGACATAGTTGACAGACCGCTCATCCTTTTATACCACTGAAACTAAGCTATTGGAAGTTACAAGTGCTAAAACATCTAAAATGGGGAGCAAAACTTCAAGGGAGTATTCCCCTCCAGGAGGCCCAATTGTTGATTTTATTAGAGGAAAACATGGAGATAAGAGGTCTTCAGAATTTGGTGCATTCAGTTTAAAAAGTTTTCATGCACTGGAAAACAAATTATGTAAAATTGAAGTCGAACTGAGAGAAAATGTAACATTTTTGATAAAAAAATAGAAGACATTGAAAATTTCAAGGGATGTTTAAAAATGTGGAGAGACGAAGCTGAAGTCAAAATGAGAAAAACGATGCACAAGCCTCTTCTCTTTGAAGATGCAACTGAAATGTGTGAACTGAAACTGCCCCAGTCGCAGAGTTCTTTGTCTCAACAGTTGATTGGACTGAAGTTCGACCCAGATCTGAACAACCCCCATCCAGCCTGTCTGTCTGATCCTTCACTATATAACTCTACAACACAGGACAGTAATGGACACGTGCAGATACAGATGGAAACAAAACATTTCTCACAATTCAAGGCTCCACCACCTCCATCACAACAGGACAATTACCCCATTGCTCACAGACTACACCACTGTGCTGAAGAAGACACAATGTACACTATGCCAATGGTTGAAGTCTCTAGTCCACAAGGTTCAACATTAGTTTTCCATCCATGGATTTCTTCTGAAATATCTGCAGCGTCTCAACATCTGCCCAATCCTACAGGTCAAACTTTTGCTAAAGAACTTATCACTTTTTGTCAAGATTTCAAACCTACAATGAGTGAACTGAGGAAAGTGTTGATCCTGAAAATGAAACCTACTGAATGGCACAAAATAGCCGATCAACTTCAGAACACTGAACTGCGATGCAACCATGTTGACTGGAAACATGACTCCAATGCCTTGTATAGAGAAGCTGTGAACAACATCTGCACAGCCATCACAAAAGCCTTTCCTGCCTCTGTCGATACTGACAAAATCCAATCCTGCAAACAAAGAGACACTGAGGACCCTGAAGAGTTTCTCACACGTTTAACAGAAGTGTACAACACCTACAGTGGATTTACAAGACCTGATCATTTAGGTGTGACTCGTGATGTTTGGGAAACATATTTGTGTAACTACTTTATTAATGGACTAAAAACAGACATTTCTTCCGCTGTGAAGAAAACTTGCATTGGCTGGAATGCTGCTCGCCTAACTGAACTGAAAAGACACGCCACACATGCGTATGAACAGCTAAACAGAAAGAAAATAATGAAGCAAGAAAGAATGCAGAAAGAACTGCAAATGGCAGCTGTGACTATGTACAATAAGACCCAACAACATGAAAATGAAAATCATCAACTGCATTCACAATTTCATAGACAACTACAGACTCATCAGCCAACATGTAAGCAGAGCAAATATGGGAGGAGACCCAATCGAAAGAACAAGAGAAGATTTTCCAATGAACCGTGCTTCATCTGTTGTCAAGCTGGACATTGGAGACGGGAGTGCCCTCTTCGCCATAACCCCCCTGCATTTGAAAGGTGAACATGGGTTTAGTTGTACTACTTTTTGCTTTGTATAATATCTAGTATCGGGACCTACTTGAATTTTTTCTCCAGAGTGAGGTTCAGGGGTCATTACGGCTAACTACCAAACAGTCATGGGTGAAATTCCCCTCTAGTTGTAACTAGCTAGTAATCAAATGGGTGGAAGTCCCTGCTATTTAGCGAACAGTCACTAGGTGAAACTCGTATCTAGGGTTACTAACTGGTAAAAGGCAAAAGGGTGAGATTCCCTGAGTAGTTGAGCGTAAGGACGGCTGAACTTTTTTTCATCAGGGAGATTAAATTCAGCAGTGCTCCTCCATCAGGTCTAAGAATGGAGATATTATGTAAGTGCAAAATGCAGACAAATGTAAAAAAAAAAAAATTATAAAAAAAAAGAAAAACAGAAAAAAATATCCAAAACAAAACAGAAAAAAGGAAAAATGTAAGAAAAAAAAAAAAAAAAGAAAGAAAATGTTTAAGTACAGAGTGTGACACCAGAAGTCAACTGTCCATTTGTGAGTTCTTGGAACTGATCAGCCAAACTGTGAGGTGTATATTGTGCAACATCAGAACATATGTGTGTAACTGTTAAACCGCTGTGAACAGTGTCAACAAGAAAATGACAGGATGCAGTTTCAACTGATCCACTTATTTTCTACAATTCTTTGTTTCTTTATATTTCTTTTTATTTTATGTTTTTTGCCTCACCACTGCAGTGAGTTTAATGACATGTCCTCAGAAAAGTCCAGCTGGCATCAAAAACCCTCCTCAATTGTGAGCTCGCTTAAAAACAAAATGAAGGTCTAATCAAAGCCGGCAGTGATCACAAATCTAAACTTGACTGACTTGACTTACTTGACCATCCTTGACGACTATGCGCCTGCGATTTTATTAATAACTTTTTTTTGTTACAGGAGATACGGATGCTGCATAATTTCTCTTCTTTTTCTTTACACATTCCTATGAAATAATCACACACTAACAACACTAACAACACTAACAACTAACCAATAACAGTGTGATTCACAAAATTCTTCTTTAAGAATTACAATTTAACCTTACAGCTCTGAACAAAACTGACACATCTATATATACACATATAAATGTGTCAGAGGGGGGATATTACAAAATGAGTTTTAGTTTTTCAAAATTGAATTGTGATAAAACAGGTGTTATCATTTAGTTTTCCATTAACTACCAGACCTGTAACCTGACAACGCCCTTCAAGACAAAGAACCACAGAACCAACCACCACAGCTGGATCTGAACCAAAAGCTCCTTCTGAGCAGAAAAACACACGTCCTTCTTCTGGGCAGAATCAGACCTGCAACATCAAATCCATCCTTCTGTTTCAATGTCACTGGAGGAAAACTTAAAATTTTTTTTTTTTTTAATTCAGCCTTTCACTTCTTTTCATGTGACTCAAAAGAACTCGACCTGTTCCTCGTCTCCAGACACAGCCCTGAAGATCGACACATGGGCTGAAGGACAACTCCAGAGACGAGCTGTGGCCAGAGATGCCAAGCTGTGTGTGGACGGAGAGTACAGCCATGTGTGGTCAGAAGGAGGACAGAGGGACAGAAGACAGGTGATGGGAAAGATTTAACTGAACAGCGTCACCATCATGTTAAAAAAGCATTTATCGTTTGACTACAAATCATAAAGGATAAGGACAAACTGAACACAACAATGAACTGTTGAATTTGCCTCATCTCAATCAACAAACTAATGGACCTTCATTTCCATGAACTGTGTTTGGGATCCACAAGAATGAACGTTTCTGTGCATGCTGTTTGTGACAATGATTGTTTATGATGTATGATTAATGAATAATCAAAAGGGAGAAGTGTGATGGAAATTTAAGTTTATTCATGCTGTGTCTTTAAATGCCTTTGATCTGCGTCAGTCTGCCAGACCCAGACGAGACATTAACATGTGTGAAGCTCTGTCTCCATCCCTCATGAAACTCGCTGTTGTTCTACCTGTCTAAGTGGAAAAGTTCATTATCATATCATATGGGTGTGAGACAAAAGTCACTCTGCTTTGAAATGTATGTAGCTTTGTCATTCTGGTATAAAATAGTCAGAGCTGGGATGCTCGGGGGACTGGAGAGGGACGGGAGAGGGACTTGCTCGGGGGACTTGGTGTGGAGACTGGGGGAGACGCCGAAAGGCCTGCCCTGTGGCCAGGGCAGGTCTGTATCCGCTGTAACAAAGAATAAACCTCTTGTCTGTATTTCAAATACTCACCGAGCCTCGCAAATGGATTACTTTTCATCGAGAATTGTAATTTTTTCCACAACACATATATCAACAAATGTAGGCAGCACATATGTAGCTACTGGAAATAAAACCCATCTAATCATTTAAGAGGGATATGTAGTAGTATAAACACCCAAGCACCATTTAGTTTTCAGAAAAAAACTTTCCAATCATTATTTTCAATGTAAACTTAGGGGCTCTTGGGGGCCCTCTGGTGGCCTCGGGGCCCTAACCAGCTGCTTAGTCCATAGGTTGGACTGGCCATGGGCCCTCTGCTGAAAGACCTATAAGGCTAATATCAGTGTTTCTTTGTTTTTCTTTTTTTTTTACATAGGAACTCTGATCCTCACAGTGCACAGAAGTTGCTGTTGATACGTCCACTGTTAACTTTGTGCACAGACAGACAGTCATCACATCAACACCTGTGAAAAGGCCAAGCTTAGTGATATTTGTGAAAAGATAATGGAAAGACCTCGCCTTCAAGACACTGTAGCAGAGGACTCCTTAGAAAGCAGCTCAACAATGGATATTCCATCAGACCACGGGATTATACATAGGATCCAGGAGATTCACTGACTGTTTTGTTAGAGGTGCTGGATGAGATGTAAGTCTAAGCTCCAATTATAGTACTATAGCCACAGTTAATTCGCAACAAATAAAATGTAATAATGCAGTAGTAACAAAACATGAAAACATTATTGTATTGTATGTTCATAAATGTTGTGTGGTGTTGCTTAGGATCAGTGATGTTGCTCAGGAACAGAAATGCATCAAAAACAGTATTGCTGGGTTCAAAGGTAGCATAAAATGAGACCACTCACAAAACATGACTATCAAACAAGTGAAGACAGATGACACTGTTGTTAGAACAGTCTACTGGATAAAAATAATGCAAGACATGCTGAAGACTAATTTCTCTAAAACATAGTTAACATAAGATTTCATTTAAAAAACGCTTATAGTTCACTCTCCCGGTTGGACATGGAAGGAGGAATGACCACAGGCTGTATAAAGAAGTGGACTGAGGGAGTGTGATGTCGCCCACAGTGTTCAGCTCCAGTCAAATGAAGCTCATCGAGGCTAGAGCTGTTACAAGGGGTGAATTTGGAGCCAAGTCTCATATTCAACCAACCGCGAATATCATAGCAACTAAAGAGCTAATCTGGAGCGAAGCTGTTAAAGGTAAAGCCTGTTCCCGCCCAAACTGCTGGTTTAGCAGGGATGTCAGTCAAACCTGCTGCACCGAGCGACCTCAGTGAAAGAATACTTTGTCTGTTATTAACGTTCATACTTTGAGTTACAGACACAATACTGAAATGTAACTGCCAAGATCATGTAGAGCAAGTTTATACAAACATTTTGAGACCAAAATGACGAGCCTGACAGCAGCAGTTACAGAGAGAGGGGCCAGGTTTTTCAATAGAAAGTGAATTAGAGCTGATGGAGCCAGAATCACGCCCATGCTCACTTCCTATTTGTAGCACAGTGGCTAGCAGGTTGGCTATTTATATATACAGTCTATGGACATGACCAACATAGAGGAGCTCACTGCTACTTCATGTATTTAAGTTTTTCACTGATGTAAAACTGTGATAAATATTTAGCACAGGGTCTGTCCCACCAAACACATCACAAATATACAGACACGATGCCTGTCATATGCTCTGAAAGTGTTTTGTAGGAATGTTTGGTCTTTTTAATGAGTCTTAGGTTGAGAGTACAGATCTGTGTCAAAGGCTTGTTCCATAGGGGCCCTGGAGGTTGTGTCCCTGGATTCAACATTCAGCCTTGAATAAACAACTCCATCTTCAGCCTAGAAACAGCAGAAACTGCAATTTATACATACGCATAATTAGTAAACATATATGTATAATATACAGTACCAGTAGCATCATTCAGAGGTTTGTCTTTTTTTCTACATTGTAAAATCTCATTGCAGGCAACAGTGCTATGAAAGAACACTTGGGGAGTGTAGCAGTGAAAACAAGAAATCAGGTGACCTATTATAATTATATATAGCTTGTACTGCATACTTTATTGTATTAACCATTTAACAAATGTATCTTTTAATTTTAGTAAAACTACACCAGCATTCTATAGGCTAGGGGGTCTGTGAACCAGCAAGAGGATCCTCAAGGATGTAGAGATGAGCCCACACTTGCAGACTTCAGCAGTGGAATCATTTCACAGTGTGATTCTGCTGAAGTTCTGCTTGTCCTTTCCTGGGAATACTTTGCAGGTAGACCAGTATTTTTTTAAAGTACTTCCTCATTATTTTAATTATGTAGCAATAGTAATTCTTTTTGTTTTTGAGACTTTACCTGGCAGCTATGCATTTAATAAGAACTCGGGACATCCACAAGCTACAGAATCAATTGGAAGGCTCATGTACAGGGTGTTTTACCCCAAGTATAAAAAGGGAGAAGGCATCACAAGGCCCATCAAAACTGAGGCTACCTTTCATAAGTAATTGCTCTGTTTAAAACTATTTTGCATGCAAAAAATTAACATCACAAACTATACAGTTCTCTCCATATCTGCTGTATTTTAATGACAGCTATGCAAAACAACAAATATCAAACATCACAAACAATTTATAAAGTAGTAATAAACAATCTCTATACCATAAATACAATTAACCTCTATAATCTCAACTCCAAAATTTGAATAAAGAAACTATGAATACAGACACATTATAAATAGAAGATTTAAAACTTTTTTTCCTGTTTATTGAAAGTAACAGACAATTGTCCATCCAGCACCTCTAGTTCACGCGATTATGCTTAAGGATAACAATGCCAAGGGTTTGGAGTGGCCATCACAAAGCCCTGATCTCAATCCTATTGAAAATTCATGAGTAGACCTGAAAGGCAAGTGTGGGCAAGAATCACTCATGTAACAAATACTATCATTAAATAATTAACAAGACAAAGGTTGATTTGTGACAAAGCATCATATTTGCTATACATATGTTCATAAATGTTGGGTTATGTTGCGTAGGAACCGAAATGCATCAAAAACAGTATTGCTGGGTTCAAAGGTAGCATAAAATGAGACCACTCACAAAATATGACTTTATCAAACAAGTGAAGACAGATGACACTGTTAGAACAGTCTACTGGATAAAAATAATGCAAGACATGCTGAAGACTAATTTCTCTAAAACATAGTTAACATAAGATTTTTTTTATTATTTTTTTTAAAGGTTTACATTTCACTCTCCTGGTTGGACATGGACAGCAGGAATGACCACAGGCTGTATAAAGAAGTGGACTGAGGGAGTGTGATGTCGCCCACAGTGTTCAGCTCCAGTCAAATGAAGCTCATCGAGGCTAGAGCTGTTACAAGGGGTGAATTTGGATAAGTCCCATATTAGGAATTCTAACCGCGAATATCATAGCAACCAAAGAGCTAATCTGGAGCGAAGCTGTTAAAGGTAACACCTTTTCCCGCCTAAACTGCTGGTTTAGCAGGGATGTCAATCAAACCTGCTGCTAATGCTAGTGGGAGCGACCTCGGTGAAAGAGTACTTTGTTTGTTATTAACGTTCATACTTTGAGTTACAGACACAATACTGAAATGTAACTGCCAAGATCATGTAGAGCAAGTTTATACAACATTTTGAGACCAAAATGATGAGCCTGACAGCAGCAGTTACAGAGAGAGGGGCCAAGTTTTTCAATAGAAAGTGAATTAGAGCTGATGGAGCCAGAATCACGCCCATGCTCACTTCCTATTTGTAGCACAGTGGCTAGCAGGTTGGCTATTTATATATGTTCAGTCTATGGACATGACCAACATAGAGGAGCTCACTGCTACTTCATGTATTTAAGTTACTTTTTCACTGATGTAAAACTGTGATAAATATTTAGCACAGGGTCTGTCCCACCAAACACATCACAAATATACAGACACGATGCCTGTCATATGCTCTGAAAATGTTTTGTAGGAATGTTTGGTCTTTTTAATGAGTCTTAGGTTGAGAGTACAGATCTGTGTCAAAGCCTTATTCCATAGGGGCCCTGGAGGTTGTGTCCCTGGATTCAACATTCAGCCTTGAAAAAATTACTCCATCTTCAGCCTAGAAACAGCAGAAACTGCAATTTATACATTTTATATGTGTGTGTGTATATATATATATATATATATTTAAACATCTTTCTTCATATATTTGATATATTCAGATTCAGAATGTATCTACAACATAAAGAAGAAAAGCATTGAATGAGAAGGTCCAAACTTTTGCCTGTATGGCATGGAGCACCCATGAGTCTGACCTGCTGTCCTGATGAGGTCCATAGAGATCCATCTGTGTGCCTCTCTGACAATAGTAAGAATTTATTTTCATGGTGTAAGTCTGAACTTAAAATGAAACAATGAAAATAAATTTGTTTCATACCTTTGTTGTGTTTTCGGTGTTTGATGCACACCACTAGTACTAGCAGTAGCATGGACACTCCGAGAGCAGCTTTCAGCCCAGTCACTGCTATGGCTGTCACACTGAAGTCTGTAAAAGAAATATTATGAACATATGGCAATTTTTTGGACTCTCAAAAATGCTTCACAGAGCATTCTTCATTCACTCCACACTCAGCGTGGTAAGATACAAGTATCTTTTTGTTCTGAAAAAGTCAGACCAGTAACCGGCCCAAATACCAAAATATACTTTAGATCCCCAAGAAAACTAGAAATGTCAATGCAACACACTTACATTACTATAAAGGGCGAGCATCTATGTTCCTCATATTCTATACACCTCACAGCTAAAAAGTACATATGTTTTAAGACTCTGTTCCTTAACTTAACCCTGACCTTCAAAAGGGGTATTTGACTTCTATGGGGTTGACAGGTTATAGCCCTGTGTAGTGTCCTCTTTTGCCCTCTTCCCTGACTAGGTGTTACTTTGCATGCTGTGTAGCTGTGTGCTGCTTAGGAATGTGGGGAGCGTAGCGTCAACAGTTATGATACTAGCTTTGTTTTGAGAAAGTATCCGAGGTGCGCCTGGGAGGGGAGCCTGGCCCGTTCCCCTTCGTACGCGACCCTTGTTTATTCAATACTATAAAGGACGGGGAGCCCCTCAGTTTGGTAGAGTCTGCTGCGGGACGCGTACGATCGCCCAGCTTTGTTCGGACAGCACAGGTGCTCTGCCCAGACTGTCGGCTCTCCAGTCTCGTGTCACGGTAAGGCGCTGGTTTGATGATTAAAGTTGCTGTCTGATGTATTGAAGTGATCATTGTATGCTGCTTTTGTGTGGGGAATAAACGACACATTATTCTAGCACTAAGCGGTTTTCTGTGTTTTGTTGCTCCGCCGATCCTCTAACGATCCTGCATAAAAATAAAGTATTAAATGTTATAAAACAGGGGTATTTGACTTCTATGGAGTATTTGACTTCTATGGGGTATTTGACTTCTATGGAGTATTAAAAAAGTTGTATTTGACTTCTATGTGGTATTAAAGAGGGGGTATTTGATGGGGTATTAACTGCTAATGTAGCAAAATGTTTTTTGTTTGTTTATATGTGAACATTCTCAAAATCTGTTAGGAGTATTAGTTTTATTTTATTATATTTTTATTTTAACTTTTTCATAACTTTGTAAAAAAAATGTTTTTATTAGGGTTCCACCTGGTAAATGTTGCGCAGGGGCCGTAATTAGTGTGGCACGCCGTCTGGCACATGTGCGCGCTGTCTCTGGCCGTGTCCCAATTCGCCAAATGCACCCTTAGATATACCTTCGAAGTGCGGGTCGCAAAGTATGGTTCGAAACTTCCGGCCGAGAATGGTAGTTCTCAGTGGATAGCCCTACACCACAGACCGCACTTCCACCGCTGTCTTTGCGCGTACGTTACGTACGTTATTTTAAATTATTTATTATTTAACAGAAGAAGAGTCAAGATGTCGTTGTCGCAGCCTTTTATTTCTGTTTAGATTGAATGAAGTAAGGAATTAATATTTCTCTTTGAATATCAATAGGCAAATATAAGGTTCGAGGTGATTTTTTCCCACTTGTTGTTACTACATAACTTTAACAAAATAAACCTTGTTAAAACGTAATGACATTCATACATTCATGGTCTATAAACCAGAGAACACTGATTAGTTGTACATAAAGTGGGATATTACAGTTCAACGATTCGGTATTTGGGCAGGTTTAATTTGATCCGGGGCTAAACCACTTTAATACCAGTAGAGGGCGCTGTTGTCCTTCTGTGCCATGTGCCAGTTCATCTTATTTTATTATTGTGAGGGATTTTCTAACAGTGCAGCTACATCAAACTGATATCATGATTTACTAATGTGAAGGTAAATGACACGTGCCACCACACGCACGCACACACACACACACACACTCAGACACACGCACACACGCACATACACACACACACACACACACACACACACACACTCTCACACTCACACACACACACACACACACACACACACACACACACACACACACACACACACACACACACACTCTCTCTCTCTCTCTCTCTCTCTCTGGGGGACCTTATAAAATCTGTCACATGCACATCTCAGACTCTTCTATCCTTTCCTGAGAATCCGTTGTTTCATTGTTCTTTTTACCTGTGGATCTCATTAAATCTTCTGACTTTATTTTTCAGACTCTTGTTGCTCTGACTCTTACACCAGAAACAAACTTTCTTACATTATTCTTATTATTGCAATATTTTTTAATGACAATAATTCATGATTATTATTATCATTATTGTCTAGGAATAACTGCACATTCTTTTTTTCCTTAAACCAGCCCAGAAGAAAGTTCTGTAAAATAAACCTGAGTCTGTCAGAGCTGCACATGTTTAATCCTCAAACTCACTGTACAGATCTTTATTCAGATTAAACAGTTTCATGTCGCTCTGTTGTCGGTGACATAAACCAGTACGAACATTTGAACGTGTTTTGCGTAGCGGACGAACATTTTCTTCTATTTTTTGCGTAGGCGCGGTGCATGATGGGATATAGCATTGCGTGAAGTCTGCATGGATGGACGCTTTGGTTACGTCTGATCTCCATGGAAACGCTGGAAACGCAGGGCACATTTTGTCCTGCGCACTCGTCACACGGCCGCAGGGTGTGTTGAAATGGGACAGCCCTTGTTGAAATTACGTAACGCCCTTTGATGCACACTCGAAGGGTGATTTTAAGTGCAAAGTGGTGAATTGGGACACGGCCACAGTCCCCCAGTCAGAGCAGCGTTGACTGTGCTCTGGTGAGTTGTGCTCCACTGTCTCCCGCTAGCATTTTAGCATTTTTTCGTTTTATCATTGTTCTCTAATATAAAGTTTGACATTGTAAAGTGAATAATTTTTTTTTTGGTTTATATAAACGTTTTTTGTGTTAATACTGTATCTTATTTGTGTTGTAGGGAGACCGAGTGTTCGTTTTGTCACTCATTTGTGCCTCTGCTGTTGTTTTTAAAGGGAGACACATTAAACTTCGGTGAAAAGAACCCTGCCTCCTGTGACCATTTTACATCTTCTACACTAACACGTAACATATTTAGATCACCATGTTTCCTGTTATTGTGTAAGTCTCTCCTCCCTTTTCTCTCTGCACTAAGTCACCCCCCCTTCAATTCCTTATCACAACACAGTCAGCTGCATCCCTCTAATGAAACTACTGCACATCACATCAGGTTTGTCAAGTTGCTGTGTAGTTTTGTATCATGTTTTTGTATATTTATGGAGGATTGTTGTGTGGCGTATGGGTGATGTAGGCTTGTGGACGGAGCCTTGTACAGGCTCATACTGCTAAGAGTAAGAAGGGTGCAAACAGTGCCCAGGAGAGATCTCTAAAATACTCAAACATGCATGGATGACATTTAAAACCTTTTCAATTTTGCATAATGATAAATAAGTAATAATAAATAATAATAAAGATGCACTGTGCAACTTTTCTTTGTCTTTGTCTAGCTTTATTGCTGTGCCTGAAATGTTTTCTTATCTTTATGGATATGAACCATAAGGCCAAGTTACAGGACAAAATCTGCGAGTCGAGCTCTCACAGTAATACATGTTGTCATGGTATTAAAAACACCCATATATCAGTTTAATGCCATACTGTGAAACATTCCGGGTAAAGCAAAAACATTTCTATCTGTCAAGCAAGTAGTGTATCCTGAATCAGAAAAGTTACATAGAGCACCTTTAACCATTGCACTTGTTCCTGTTCTTCAATTTATAAATATACTACTGTGAATACATATATAAAGAGAAGCAAACATAAAGGTATGTAGCTGTAGTGGGGGACATAGGACTGACCGCTTTAAAGTGATAGTATGTCACATTCTGGTGGTAGAAAGTAACCTGCACTATTCCATAGAAATTGAAAGTTAAAACCATACGGAACATTCTCCATGGAGATAGATATGTTTTATGTCAAACAATGGAATATAATTGGAATGATATCTCCATGGAAATAAACAGGAGAAGTCCTTACTCCAGGCCAAATAAGAGTCATGTTTGTGGAGATACAGGCCTGATCACAGTGGGGAGGCATGTTTGTCTGTGATATTATAGCTATATGTAGAGTCTTAGTTCTTACTGTACAGCTCGATCCTGGTCCCAGTACCCAACAGTGTGCGGTCACAGGCAGTCACCACACAGAGGTAGGTCCCATCTTCAGCAGAACTCATGTCTGTCACGGTCAGGTTATGAACACACAAAGTATTGACCTGATTCTCACAGATCATGTTCACTTTACCGGCGTTCCATGAAATGACGTTTGATGCAGAGCCCATTTTCATCCAGCGGAGCCTGGTGTGATTTGGTGGACAGAGGCTAGTGTTGAATGAACAGCTGAGAGTCACTGAGTCTCCTGGCTGTGGTCTGATATAGTCTGGACTCTGGAGCACAGGCTGCAGGAGTGAAGGAGGAGGTCTGGACTCTCCCTCAACCACCACTCCAGTCCCTGCTCCAAAGGTGATGTCGTAATCGTTCATGACTCCACAGTAGTATGTGCCAGTATCCTCCCAGGTCACATCAGACACAGTCAAATGACTACTATTTTTAGAAGACTGCACCGAGAAGCGATCTGCTGTATACATATATCTACTTTTACTGACAATTGCTGATGCTAACAGTTGCAGTGTCCCGTTGGCGTCCTGTTTGTACCAGACCACAGTTCTCTTGCCACTGTAGACTTGACACTGCAGATGCAGTTTGCCCCCTTGAGTTGTTGCTTGGAAGGGAGGTTGAGACTGTGCCTTAGCTGAAATTAAAATATATAGTCATTGTTCTTCCAGTACATGAAGGGGATGTACTGAAGGGATGTTCTCACTTACCCTGAGACCAGAGCAGGCTCAGATGCAGAACCATAAAGGCGGACTTCATGATGACACTCAATGGGCGATTATGAGCTGAAGTGAAGAGTGGACGCAATTTAAAGTCAGAGCAGAGCAGTCTGATTGGACAGCAGCATCCACGTAACTACATCGGACAACAGATACATTTACCTCAATGTAACCAAAATTTTTGTCATCATCCACCCAAAACATATAAATAAGACGGTGTACAATAAAAAATATGTATATATTTGAGACTCAAATATGAAAGACTAGACAAACAAAAAGACTACACATGTTGGTGCTATTTGTCCTCATGCTAATTGTTGGAAGGTCTTTGGCCATGATGCTCTGCTGGTGAGAAACAACATGTGTGGTTGAAATGCTGCACAAATATAGCTAGCTATTTCAAGCTAGTAACCAAAACTTATATGAGTAAGTAAAAAAGGATGGGTCAGTAAATACAGTAAATAACCCTGCATGAAGTAAGAACACAGGCAGTGGTCAGAGAGACATTAACAAAAGCGTAGTCAAAGGGCTGCACAGGACTTTAATCGATTGTTATCAATAGTAATGTGACGTTTTGAACGAATCGGCTCTTTTGAATGGTTCCCTAACATGAGTGGTTGGAGCCGGATCTCATGCATAAAAAGAGCCAAATTATTTTTATTTTTATTTATTTAATTTTTTTTTTATTATTATACATTTGTATACTGAGTAATGCTGAACCAACACAACAAACAGCACAGATGCAGAGTAAGAAACACGTTTTGTAATTATTCTTATTGTAGTGCAATGTTTTATTTAGAACATGCATCACCTACAGCAGGGGTCACCAACCCTATGCCCGCGGGCACCAGGTCGCCCCCAAGGCCTACATGAGGCGCCCGTAGGCCGCTTCTAAAAATAGAACAACTCACTAATGAGCTGCATCTAAAACTTGATTTTATTCTGTTGCTTTTTTTTTAATTACCCTTACATTTATATAGATTTAAAAATGACAACATCTTAAAAATATATTCATTATACATGAAGTTTAGAAAAGTTAAGGTGAACTCTGACCTCCTCAGGTCAAAGGTCAGTATTGTGCGCGTGACAAAAGCAGTGCTCCGCTGTGAAGATTAGCTCTGAATGCAGCTTCACGACTGTAAAATAAACCTGTGTGTGTCTCAATTGCGGCGCGACTGTGGCGACGGAAAAGCGGCACAATGTGGAGGGACATTTCACTACGTGTCACAAAAGTTACTGCGCTAACTACCACCAGGACGTAAACTACCACCAGGACGTAAACTACGGGCACGTGAGATACAGGCAACTTCGGGTAAACAGTTTTTTTTCACGAGACCAGAGAAAAAAATAAATCATAAAAAGCAACAGAGATTTATTTAAAAATATGCACGTTGATATTTCTTTAACATTACATAATTGATAACTTTTTGAAATATGGTGCAAAATAGTTTGTTTTGTTAAAAAGGTTTGTCAGTGGCCTGTGAAAATGGGACTGAGATGAAGTGATCATCTGAAAATTTAACAAGTACTGAGATCTATAAAGTTAAAGTGCTGAATACTGATATCTGTTTCCCACCTTGCTGTCATTGTTGATTGTGAGAAATCATGAACGTGATCAGTGTCTTCAGAGATGATTATCATTAATTATTATTAATAATATATAACTAAGGGAAAACTGAACATATTTCTCATTTCAGAAGAGCGAATCAAACTGGTAGCCCTTCGTATGACTCAGCACCCATGAAGTAGCTCTTGGTTTTCAAAAAGGTTGGGTGACCCCTGACCTACAGGGTAAACCCTCCCACTCTCAGTTTGAACCATTTTAAACACATCTGAGCCTTGGCCATTCTCTCTGTGACTGACATTATATAGCTTCTGTCATATAAAAATATAATAATATAATTATATAGCTTCTCTCTCTCTCTCTCTCTCTCTATATATATATATATATATACATGTATATATATATATATATATATATATATATATATATATATATATATATATATATATATATACAGCTTTTTGAAATGAACGGATCCAAAATATTTGGATCTCATAAAAACCCATCTCTAGTTGTCAAGATAAATAGTAAAAGCCGTGATTAAAGAAAAAAAAAATCTTGGGTAATAACTAATAGAGCTACTGACAGGGTGATCTTTTATCTTCCAATCAGGCACATTGTTACTAAGAATCCTCTGGAACCAACTGTTCAGACATCTCAGAAACTTGATTCTCTGTTATGGTGCATTTTCAAAAAAGCAAATAATAGCAGAGATGTGGGAATTATAAGGAAACAACTGCCAGACACGATCCCAGACAGTAGTTTCTGTGTCATGGTGGAACATCACGGCAAGGACCAAGTAGGTGGGGCTAAAAGTTCAAAAATGTTCCTCCTCCTACTCATGTGACAGTAGCTCAGCTTGCAGAACATTTGTCCACTGGCCCAAAGGTTGGCAGTTTGAATCCTGCTCTCGACATAAACATCAATGGTTGAGCAGTCAGATCCACTGACCCACAGGTTGATGATGTGATTCCAGCTCCAACAGATGAATGCTGTTGTTGTGTCCTTGGGCAAGACACAACAACAACCCACCTCACCACCAGTCTACACAGACACTGTTGGTGAGGTGGGTTATGTGTGTGTGACTGTGTGAGCTCTTCCTTCATGTAAAGTGCTTTGAGTGACTTGAAGGTGGAAAAGCGCTATATAAAAATCTGACCATTTACCATGGTTTTAAAGCAGGTTCAAGGCCTTTAAAATGCTATTTGGTTGGTCATGGCTGTGGATGGACATGGAACAGTATATCATATAAGTAGCACAATGATAGCTAGGGGGCGCTAGTGTGGGTTGAGAGCATGGCTAACATAAATCTCACAAATTAACTTTTTGGTCCTTGAAGTTAAAGATCTAGAAAATAATCCTGTGAAAATCTGCCCTTTGTGGATAGTGTTTGTCCCTGTTGGTCACCGTTGGTCCCTGTCAGCCAAACAGCCATTTTGATTTCTCAAAAAAAAAAAAAAAACACTCTATGGCAGACTTCTTTGCGGGCACAGATGCAGTACCAGACCGAGCAGATGGCATAAACATTGCCACTCTGCAGCCGTAATGACAGACGGGCATCAGCATCCCTTTACCAGTAGGATATCAGCTTAATCTTATTCATTTGTGTGGTGGGGAACTTGATTTTCACACGGGGAGGGAGGAAGTAGGTAAATGTGTCTAACCCGTCCGTAGCTCTCACAAACCCTCACAAAGAGGTTTTAGAACAACTTTTTTTAGGTGAGGAAGTGAAACTACACTGTAAAACCCGTAAGTTAAAACTACTCATAATATTTAATAAAACTGATTATGTCAAACATTTTTAGTTCAAAAAAATTGAACAAACAATGAAACAAACTGTCTATCTTTCAGTAGAGCATACCCTAAAAGTTTAAGTAGTTTGTAATTAATATTTTTCATCTTTTTCATCAGAACAAAACTACCATAGTACACAAAACTTAAAAGTATTTAGTGCCTTTAATACAAACTGTTTACTACACTCTTTTTTTCCCCAGTACTTCCTCGACTTTTAGTAAATGCAACAGGGTAAATGTAATCTAATACTCGACATGCATTTGTATTAATATATAAACATATTGAATCATACACATTTTTAATTATATTTTTATTAAGCAACTTCATAAAGTAGAACTTCAGCAATGTACTGGCACAGTGTAGGATGTCTTAAATACAACTTAAACATTTTTTAATAATAACAAAATCAATACACCTGGAATAGCACTCTTATTATGTGGCAACAATAAGCCATGTGATAAGAATGCTATTCTAGGTGTCAGATCACAAAACTTCATAAAAATACAGATTTGTGCCATTAACAAACAAATGGATAAGCATGTAAAATGTGGACTGCTAAACATTAGGTCCCTTTCCTCCAAATCTCTTTTAGTAAATGAGTTAACTGGTGAGCACAATATACATCTTGTAGATGTAACTGAAACGTGGCTCCTGAAAGATGACTGCGTTAGACTAAATGAATCTACTCCACCTAGTTACTTGAATCTTCAGAGCTCCAGGAGCATAGACCGAGGTGGTGCTGTGGCAGTCATTTCACACTCCAGTTTACTACTTAGTCCTAAAACGAATGATACATTTAGCTCATTTGAAATCCTTTTACTGTCAATCACTTGTCCAAACTGGAGAAACCAAAACATTGTTTTATTCAGAATCATCTACTGACCTCCTGGTTTCAGAGTATTCAGAGTTTTTGATTGAGTTCTCTAACTTTGTATCGAGTCTAGTGTTAGCATGGGAAAGGATTGTAATAGTTGGAGATTTTAACACATTTTTACATAATAGAAATGACAATAGCAGTAACTGTCTTGGTAATGCCTTTAGTGCCCTACTAGATGGCACCGGTTTTACCCAGAATGTGAATAAACCAACCCACAGTCACAAGCACGCCCTGTCACAAGCACATCCTTGTCCTAACATATCGTGTAGAGATCAGTGACCCAAATGACCTCCCTCAAAAACCTGTCCAGATCCCAGTCTGTCCTGTCTTTCTTGTGCTGTTCTCCCTCTCCCTTCTGTGTCAGAGCCTGGAGCTGCACAGAGATTCAGGCTCCTCCCATGGACACCTGCAACTAATCTCTAATCAAGCTGCACCTGGGGTGGACCAAGGACCTGACTTTCAGTGCCAGATCGTCCACATATCCATAGTGGTACAGCTCTGCTTGGCTCAGTATCATGTTTTTTGCTCTTATCAAGGTGACAAATGACATCTGCTTGAACACACTGATGCAGGCAAAATCTCAGTCTTGATCCTGTTAGTGTCTGAGTGCTGCTTTTGACACCGTCGATCGTGCAATCCTCTTACAGAGACTAGAGGGCTGGGTGGGCATCTCTGGTACGGCACTAAACTGGTACAAGTCCTTTCTAGAAAACAGGAAGGAAGTACTTTGTTGAAATTGGAAAATGTGCTTCACATAAAATGTCCCTGACCTGTGGGGTGCCCCAGGGGTCAATCCAAGGACCCCTGTTGTTCAATCTCTACATGTTGCCATAAGGCCAGTTAATACGCAGCAATAATGTGTCCTACCATAACTATGCAGATGACACTCGGATCTATGTGTCACTGGCAGCAGATGTCTTGTCTGAGTTTAGCTGAACAAAGTTCTTTTGCATCCACAGACTGATTTGTTGGATGCAGCAGCAGAGTGGACCCAGTAGGTTAGACTACTGTAACGGCCTGCTCACTAGCCTCTCCAAACGGGCCTCAAGACAGCTGCAGTACATCCAGAATACTGCTGCTCAGGTACTGACTAGAACCAGGAAGTACGAGCACATAAGTCCTGTGCTCAGGTCTCTGCACTGGTTTCCTGTTGCTCAAAGAATAGACTTTAAGCAGCTCTGCTTGTGTACAAGTCTCTCCATGGCCTAGCACGAAAGTACATCTCTGACATGTTAGTGCCATATGAACCATCTCACACTCTGAGGACTTCAGGGACCGGCCTCCTGCTGGTGCCCTGAGTCAGGACTAAACATGGAGAATCAGCGTTTCAGTTTTATGCAGCTAAAACCTGGAACACAGTCTTCCTGAAGATGTGAGACAGGCCTCGACTTTAACAATGTTTAAATCCAGGCTTAAAACAGTTCTGTTTATCTGTGCATATGACTGAAAAGTTTTTTGTAAAGGTTTTTATTCTGCACTCTTCTGTTTTAATGGTAATTTATGATGATTATTTGTGATTATTTATGTTTTAATTTGTGTCATTTTAATGTCTTTCCTATTCTGTAAAGCACTTTGAATTACTTTGTGTACGAATTGTGCTATACAAATAAACTTGCCTTGCCTTTGCACTTGTTACTTCTCTCTAAGTTGGATGTTTTTTGCTCCTCGTCAGATCTCGCTCCCTGGACATGCTCAGCTCCTCTGCCTCTGACCCATCTCTCCACGACCAGTATGAACCACACACCCCCTTACCCAGTTCACTTCAACTTGTGCGGATTACCTCGTCTCTGACTCCGCTGCCCACGATTCACTCAAGGACTACTGCAAACAACCCCACTCTCAGCTGTCTGATCCATCAGCCTTCATTTGCATATTACAACCTGTAAATAAACATTGCTAAAATGTTACCCGAGTTCTGAATCTTTGGTCCCCCTGTCAGTCATTACGACAAAACCATTTTCTAATTACCTTTCAGTTTATTCTTAAATATTATCCTGCTCCACAGAATAAAACTATAATGAAAAGAACAACATCACAAAAATGTATTTTAAAATTCAAAGAAATAATTGAGACAATATTTAGGAACATATCATGTGACCCTGCTGAAAACAGCAACTGTAGATCAGTTTGTTGACAGATCACTCCCTGAAAACTGCTCTTGATACTGTAGCTCCCGTAAAAGAGAAGGCCCAGACCTCCTGCCCCATGGTACACTGAAGAACTGAGCTTACTCAAACAAAAGGTCAGAAAATTAGAGCGGTCATGGCACCACACTGAGCAATCTTTAAAGGCATGGAAAATCTGCCTTTTAACCTATAAGAAGAATCTGCAGAAGGCCCAAACTAGATATTATTCAAATTAAATAGAAGTAAACAAAAACAACAGCAGGTTTCTGTTCAGCTCTGTAGCCAGGCTGACAAACTGCCACAGTGCAGTTGAACCCTCAATCCCTGCTACTCTTAGCTGCAATGACTTTCTTAAGTTCTTTAACAACAAAATCACAACTATTAGAGATAAAGTAAACAAAATGCCACATACAGGTTAATAATTAATTTGAAGTTTTTCAATCAGGATTCAGAGCTCACCGCAGCACAGAAACTGCACTCCTTAAAGTCACAAATGACTTGCTAATAGCTGCTGACAATGGACTGGTCTCAGTCCTGATTCTGTTAGACGTCAGTACAGTGTTTGACACCATCGACCACAATATTCTACTACAGAGGTTAGACTGTGTCATAGGTGTCAGAGGGGCAGCCCTCAGCTGGTTTAAATCCTACTTATCTGATAGGTACCAGTTTGTTAATGTAAATCAGAGCTCCACACCATGCTGTAGGGTAGCCCACAGTGTGCCACAGGTTTCTGCACTTGGTCCAATCCTGTTCACACTTTATAGTTAGGTAATATCATCAGAAAACATGGCATTAACTTCCACTGCTCTGCTGATGACACACAGCTGTACTTATCAATAAAACCAGATCAGGCTGATCAAGTAGATAGACTTAGTGCTTGTGTGAAGGACATAAAAACCTGGATGACACTTAATTATCTGCTTCTTATCCCCGAAAAAACAGAGGTTATTGTTCTAGGCCTCAAAGGCCTCTGAGACTCGACAGTTTCAGTGTAGCCTCCAGCTCTACTTTAAGGAACCTCAGCTTGACCAAGAGTTCTAATTCACAACACATATAAAACCAAGCCTGTAGAACAGCCTTCTTTCCACCTGTGTAATATCACCAAAATCTGAAAAAAATCTTGTCTAATAGTGACGATAAAAACTTATCCATGCATTTGTTACATCAAGGCTAGATAACTGCAACTCCTTACCAGCCGCATGCCCTAAATATTTCATGAAAATCTTTTAACTAGTTCAGAATGCAGCTGCCAGGCTCTTAAGGGGAACTGAGAGAAGAGAGCACACATCACCCCAGTGCTGGAGTCCCTTCTCTGGCTTCCTGCCAAGTTTAGAATTAAATTTGAAATTCTCCTGACACATAAAGCCCTAAAGAGCATGGCCCATCGTATCTGCAAGATGCTATAGTACCATATCATCCAAACAGAGCACTGCACTCTCAAAATGCTGGACTACTGGTGGTTCCTAGAGTGTGTAAAAGCGCATTAGGAGGGAAAGCTTTCACTTACCAAGCTCCTGTGTTATGGAATCAGCTCCCTGCCTATGTTAAAGAGGCCCCCACAGTCTCTACATTTAAGGCCAGGCTTAAAACGTTCCTCTTTGAATTAGCTAATATCCAGGCCAGTTCAGCGCAGAAATAAAAACCTGCAGTTTTAGTTAAGCTGCCTTGGGGTGGCTATGCTGTGTGGATAGTGCTACCTGAGCACTATCCTCTGTTTCCTCCTTTTTATCCTGTCAACATCATTCACTATTCAGTTCATCTGGAGTTAGGTCATTGCTATTATTTGTTGTTGTTCCCTGTCCCACTGCCCTCCGGGGAGTGCAACTGTGTCAGATGCCTGGTCCGTGACGACTGGGCCCTAGATGCCCTCCTGTGCCCTGATCCTGTTCTGTGAATCTAGACTCTCCCTTCTCTCACCTGGCTGGATGACCCGGTGCCTGACTGGGGTGGCTCCAGTCCTGCCGTGGGTGGGCCCCTCTCTGTCCTTTAGTTTTGTGGGCTCTTGCCTTGTGAGTGGATCTCTCCTCAAGGTTTCTTGTTTTCCCACTGTTGTTTTTTTTTGTTTGTGATTTTGAGCTTTGCAAAAATAAATTGTACTTGTGTTAGATATATTTTTAGAGCTTGCAAATGGTAGTGTTCCATGACTTGAAACCTCTCCAGAAATACCTTGCTGAGCATTCTTTTCAGCCTACAAAAAGAGAAGGATTTAGTAAGCAAATATTTTTTTTTAAAAGGAAGCTAAATTAAAAATAAACTGCTGACTAACAAAAGAATGTAGTAATGTAAATGTAATAATTACAATAATACAAACCACCGGTGGAAGGTAACAAATTACAAGTAGTAAAGTACTGTACTTAAGTACAATTTTTAGGTATCTCTACTTTACTTTCAAGTATATTTTATACTACTTTTTACCTCATTACATTTGAGAGCAGGAATCTGTACCTTCTAGTCTTTTATTTTTTAACATGGCATCACATGAAAACTGCAAAATCTGATGTGAATTATGATGGAAATTTAAGTATATTCATGTTGGGTCTTCATTAACATGTGTGAAGGCTGTCTCCATCCCACAGGAAACTCGCTGTTGTTCTACATGTCTAAGTGTAAAAGTTAATTATCTCATGGGTGTGAAACAAAAGTCACTCTGCGTTGAGTTTAACAATGTGAAGACATGACATACATTTGAGTTAACTTCATCATTCATCATCTGTGTATACAAAAATACACTTGTTCTAAGTTGTAGCTTTTTTCAGTGCTGCTGCCTGAGCCCAGGTCCTGGCCCATTAACTCAACTGTACAAAGCTGAGCCATGCTAAGTCTCACACCCCCTTTCTCTGCGACAGTCGTGTGATTCACGGTAAGCCCCACCCCCTTTCTCTGCGACAGTCATGTGATTCTCATTAAGCTCTGCCCCTTTTCTTGATGTCATTCACGCCAAGCCCCAGCCTTTTTCTCTGAGACAGTCGCACATTCACGCAAAGCTCCACCCCTTTTCTCGTATGATTCACACCAAACCCCGCCCCTTTTCTCTGTGACAGTTCTGTGATTCACGCTAAGCCCCACACACTTTCTCTGCCACTTGTCTGGCCTGGCGGCATAGGCATCTTGCAAGTTTGATTCGCACTCATCACTTTATGATAGGGAGGCAGGCAGTAGTGCAAAGTATCATGTGTGGTTGGTGGGGTTTGAGCCCAGGTCCCTCTTGTGAAAGTCAGATGAGCTAGTCAGTCACTAGCTCAGGCACATACATAAATATACATCTACATCAACATCAAAAAGCAAGGTCCTCTACTCCTGAGTCCATTGCAGAATCTTCACTCTTTGCCACAAACCGCCTCTAGCATAACTTGTACAAACATCCACAGTGTCCTCAATGGCGTACTTCTTTAATTTTGTCTGTTTCGAATCACACAACTGTTGCAGAGAAAGGGGGTGGGGTTTAGTGTGAATCACACGACTGTCGAAGAGAAAAAGGGTGGGGCTTTGTGTGAATGATGTCAGAGAAAAAGGTTAGCATCAGTCACATGACATGAGAGAAAGAGGGCGAGGCCTAGCGTGAATCGAATGACTGTCACCGAGAAAGGGGGCGGGGCTTAGAATGAATCACATGACTGTAGCAGAAAAAGGGGGGGCTTAGTGTGAATCACACAAATGTCACAGGGAAAGGGGGGGCTTAGAGTGTATCATATGTGAAAAGGGGCAGGGCGGGGTGAATCACATGACTGATGATTAACGCTAAGCCCCGCCCTTTTTCTCTGTGATGGTCATGCGATTCACGCTAAGCTCTGCCCCCTCTTCACTCTCGTATGCTTCACACTAAGGGTGGGGCCTTGTGTGAATCACACAACTGTTGCAGAGAAAAGGGGCAGGGCTTGGCGTAAATTGCACAACTGTCACAGAGAAAAAGGGCGGGGCTAGTGTGTGAATGACATCAGAGAAAAAAAACAAAACAAAACTGTTGCAGAGAAAAGGGCACGAATCATAAGCAAAAAGGGCAGGGCTTAGCATGAGTCACACGATTGTCACATGATGGGTGGGCCAAATGGAATGTGTCAGACAAGGGTCACACGACAGTCACAGATGAATCAAATGAAAAAAAACTGAACAGTGAACTAGTATTTACATGGGAACAGCAAAGTATAAATCTATTCTTGTCCATTAAATATAAATATAAAATTACGTCTTTAATGTCAAAAACTTTATTCTTGTAGCGCCTGCATAATTTATTTTATTTGACCCTTATACTCCGTCGTACAAATCAACATTTACACATTCAAACTTTTTGAAACAATTGTACCTTCATACTAACGCTAGCAACTTTACACCACTGTGGTTTATTTAAGAGTGTTTTATTCATAATCAGGATCAACAGTTTGATAAACCAATTCTTCTGTCTGCTTCATTCTGTCGTGTTGTGTCCAGTTAAAGCGCTGTCGCCGCGCTGTTGTTTTTCCAACCCTCCCATCGCACTGGGGTCTAGTGACCACTGATGCCCATTACTTTTCAAGGTGCATTATGGGAACTCTTGAGGGCACTACTTTCTCACCAACTGAACATTTAAACACCACTAAAAATGGAGTGACCCCTAAATAGTGCCCCCTGTAGGGGTTGCATGGACATTCGGACACAGCCTCATTCTTCTTCTTAATGTCAAAGTGAGTTAACGGTAACTCAGTGGGTTTAGTTTCATGGTGTGGGTGACAATGACGGCTCAGGCCATGAAGTGTTTTAACTGAGCAGCCTAAATCTAACCAACAGTAGAACACAGTGTGAATGTGCAAACATCCTAGGTAACAGTTACACGTGTTTCATTCTTGTATTCTGTCAGACCTCGGTACAGCACAGATAACGATCATGGTGTTCTGTTTATACACATCCTGTTGAAACCACAAAGCCTCGTCTTCTCACGATAATGCCATCCACAATAATTTTACAACAAACAAATCTTTTCCAGGCATTTCATATGAAACACGTCACCGCTGCTGCACCGTCATTTGCAGTGAAACTAAGTTCAATTTAAAAGCGTGGTAGAGACTGATCGATGACAGTGTTGATAGCGTTCACCGCGCGCTTGCAGGACTCTCTTCCTGTGTTTATTTTCTGCCAGTGGAAAGTTTTTTTTTTCACCATCATCTGCACCAAGTGAAAGCGTCTGACACTTTTAACGCTACATTAGTGTGACAATAAAAAGGAGGGGGTTTTGTCCTACCACATGCTCTGCTCACACTGTGGTGGTGCTTTGGTGATGTGAAACTTGAAATGTGCACTATTAATTTGCATTTGGAGATAAACTAAACTTAAACTAACTGCATGTAAGATTAGAAAGATTTAAAATCATAAACTTGACCTCTTTGTGTCCCCAGATACAAGGTAAACATGGTCAAATCAAATATAACTTTTACTGAGAAATATTGTGATGCTGATTTATTCACATTTAATGACAGTGGACATGACTTCATTTATTACTTATAATATTTGCTGAAATCCAGTTGGTTTTAAATCTAAAATGCCTCTCTCTGATCTGAATGGTCACTACCTTAATCCCAGCACCTGCAGCCAATCATGAATCAGTGCTAGTGCAGCCTGTACAGCTCAGTGAGTGAATTCTGGAGGTTTTGAGCTACTGAAAGGCCTCTTCATAACAGAGGCACTGTAGTTTTTATGTATGTGTTTTTATTTTTGAAAAAAATGTCCATGTGATTTTTTTAACCCCAAGTCTGGTTTTGTTTTGTTTTTTCGGAATTGCAAATAAGTGCAGAGTAGTGGGTGGTGGATGAAAACTGAAATCTTTGAAACACACAAGGCTCAAATGACAATATAGGACGCAAACATGCATGGATGAACCAAAAATACAACTCTGAGCAAATAAGTGATGAGGGAACAGTATTCACATGATTAATACTGAATAAATATTTGTTTTATATCATTTGTGGCCTTTAAAGGCATTACATTTCAATTTAAGCATTATCATTAACAATAGAGCAGTGATTCTTCACTATAAGGCCCAAAGTGGGCCATGAGCACCTTGATGAGGGCCCACTTTACTCTTTGTTGTCTATTGGATGTTGTAGACACATTAAGTCCAGGTGTCATACCTGTGTTTTCTGTGGCACTTCTGCCCCAATATATCTTCTGCCCCAAAATATCAGTCATGTACTACTACTACTACTACTACTACTACTACTACTACTACTACTATTACAAAGAAGAAGAAGAAGAAGAAGAAGGAGAAAAAAAAATAAAAAGAAAAAGAAGAGGAAGAAGAAGAAGTAGAAGAAGAAGAAGAAGAAGAAGAAGAAGAAGAAGAAGAAGAAGAAGAAGAAGAAGAAGAAGAAGAAGGAGAAAAAAGGAAAAAGAAAAAGAAGAAGAAGAAGAAGAAAAGTATAGATATTTTGTAAAGCAGCTCTCAGGGTCATAATAAGTGTACTGTCATCTGCAAACCAGGAAGTTCATTACTACCATGCGAGTTGCTGTTAGCCTTATATTGTAACAGTAAAATTCCACTCTGGTCCCTGAAAGGAAGCTAGGAACGTGTGAGGTAAGTGAGAAAGAAGGTCATGTTCTTGTCCTTGTTTTACCTGGATTACTTCCGCCAGGTCTTTTTGTTTTTTGTTAGTGCAGGTCCTGGAGTAGACCTGGTTAAAGTTGCTGTATACTTGATTACAAATTGTGAAAAACTAGACTGGCTAGCACTCACGCTTCACAGCAAGAAGGGCTTTCTCTGGCAGGTCTTTCTCTGTGGAGTTTGCATGTTCTCCCTGTGTCTGGTTGGGTTTTCTATGGGCACTCTGTTTCCCCCATCAACTCAAAATATGCACCACAGGTCAAGCCCTCGAGCTGAGGTACTCCTAATCAAGCCAATCAACAAGGTGACGGAGATGAGTCCCTGAGAACTGTGCTGTGGTGCTCACTGCTCCTGAGGCGATGCCCCGGTGGCACTGAAGGTACTGAGGTTCAACTGCAGAGAACAAATTTCCCTACAGGGACAGTGTAGCTTAACCTTAACTAGTTCATTTAAAACAGCTCCTGCATTCTGAGTACACACATTTTCACCAGTATGAGTTTATAAGTGCCTTTCACAACTTTCAGAGACCAGAGTGGAGTTTTGCCACCACAGTAAAGGTAACAACAACTAGCCTGGGTTAGGATTAGCCTTAGAGTGCACTTTCTGATTCTCTGGTAATAAAATGCTTTATACTTAGATGCAAATAGAACACAGCAGTCCAATTTTGATATATCTGGACTGGACAAATTCTGCTCACCAACATTCAGGTCCTGTTGTTGCTCTTGGTTTAAATGTTGCTTACTTCCTGCTTTAGTCCTTACCATAGACATATAAAGACGTGGACTAAGTGAGTGTGGCGTCACCTATAGTGTTCAGCTCCAGGCAAATAAATCTAATTGAGGATAGCAGTTATGGGGACAAATTAGGAGCCGAGTTCCATATTTGAAATTCCGACCGCGTGTCTTAGCAACCAAAGAGCCAATCCAGCTGTTGAAGGTAATGCTGTTTACCGGCCACACCGCTGATTTAACAGGGAGTAGATGCTTAGCAATGCTGTCATTCAAACCTGTTGGTAAAGCTAACGGGAGCAATCTCGGGGAAAGAAGGTGCCTGATCTGTCTGTTATTATTGTGTATGGGGAGGTTGAAGACACAAGCGTTGGTTGCACTATCCATGTGCTCTCACACTGATCACTGCTGCTTCAATGGCTGTACAGCACCCCAGCTACAGATTCCTCAAACTTCTTGAACCAGTGATCCCTGTGTTGTTTTTCCACAGCTCCCAGCCTGAATGCTCAAAGTCATAGAATTGCCCGGTTCTGTGTACTCACTTGGAAACTGACGGATCTTGGCTTTGATGAACGGATCAGCTCCTTTCATAACAACATCGGTTGTCTTGGAGAAGTGAAGCTTAGCTGGAGGTGCAGTAGTACACCGCCATGTTGGTCACTCGCAAGTCGGAAATGTTCAGGCAATTGTCATGAGTCAAGCTGAAGTGCAAGTTGTCAGTGAATTCATGGTAAAACATGGCCCTCTTGTTGAATGTATAAAGAGTAGAGAAGAACAGAGTAGATCCCTACACTTAGTGATCTGTTCAACATTTTGCTTGTTCCAAACATGATGTCACATTTTTTGGAAATGGGGCAAACCAGTGCTCATGATCACTTCCCGTTTGGAATACACATTGTCTGTGCACACTGGTGGATGAATGTGTGTGTAAATAAGTGAGTGGTTCCTTGATGTGCTTTGAGTGAGTAGAAGATGGAAAAGTGCTGTATAAAAATATGACCATTTACTATTTTTGTCTAATTCTGATTTGATTTGGTGGATATTACCTATGCTAAATATTAACACAGTTTTACATTGGTACAAGTGGCAGTTTGTGAGAAAATTTAAAAAGAAAAGTACAAAACAAGCAACAAGCAGCGCTGAGTTGTAGAATCCCTCTGCCTCTGTCATCAGCACAGGGTTTGAACAATTTAAGTTAAAACAAAGCTGTTGTCATTTATTTGTATTAGTCTAATCAAAACTATTGTGTCATGTATAAAGCTGTGGCTCTTTTTTACACTATGGTTGCTAGCTAACAATTATGGAATTACCATAGGGTATGTCCCTGTCCAACCTGGAAGTAAAATTATGAACTTCAACAAAATTTAAAACTAAAACTATAACTAACAATATTTATACTTTATTTTAGTAAAATGAGTCTAACCTGTCATAGGCGCTTTAAGAGTTTAGCAACACCTGCTGGTGAAGCGTACAAAACGCCGTGGATTCAGGGGCTTCTGTATCTAAAAGTGTCCTGTGTCACAGTAAACAATTGATCATATGCAAATAAATACATCATATAGTCAAAGAAATGAAAACAAAGATGATTTGACACAGTGTCTATTAAGGACAGTTACATGTGAACATGGAGGAGAAGACTCACATATGTCTTACTTAGTTTATATATGATTCAGAATCTTTGAGGGGTATTAAAGAGGGCGTATTTTACTTCTATGGGATATTAAAGAGGGCGTATTATACTTCTAGGGGGTATTAAATGTAACAAATGACATTTAGATCACCATGTTTCCTTTTGTTGTTTTGAAAATGCAATATTCACCCAAAACAACTGTGTTAAGCCACTCCCCCTTCAGAGCGCTATCACGTCACCATCAGCTGCATCCCACTAATGAAACTACTGCACATCACATCATGTTTGTCAAGTTGCTGTGTACAGTTTTGTATCTTGTTTTTGTATATTCATGGAGACTTGTAAATCTAAAACCTGTTTTGACATAACATGGTGGAAAGTTCCAAAAAGTCAATTTGCAGAACACCCCCTTTTTAAAATAATATGTCCTAGTTGAGCTCCTGTACCCTGGAGTACACACAGTCGATTGGTTCAGAATTCCTCTGTCTCCTGGGCTTCTTCTTGATGGTCAAAGCAGCATAATTGAGCTGGTCTGGTTCATTCTGTTCAAAACAAATATATAATATATTACATTATGTATTATAGTAATTATATTATTATTTTTTTTCAGTGACTATTTGGTATGAGGCCCTGGACCTGATTTTTTGCATCTTAAAAAGCTGAAAAACAAAACTACTTCATTTAAATAGTTTGGAGCATCCTAATTATTCACCACAATGTTTATAAGCACTTTTCACAACTTTCAGAGGCTAGAGCAGAGTTGACCCTCACGGTAAAGCTAACAACAACAACTAGCATGCTAACATTGCACTTCCTGTGACTGGGACAGATTGTTGTAAAATTAGATGAGGTTTAAACTGTACCTGTGTGTTTAAACTGTACCTGTGTGTTTAAACTGTACCTGTGTGTTTAAACTGTACCTGTGTGTTTAAACTGTACCTGTGTGTTTAAACTGTACCTGTGTGTTTCCAGTTGTTGATAATGAGCCACTGTTCTCACACGCCGGTGCTGTAAGTCACAATAGAAAACGCTCATTATGAATTAGATCTTATTAATTTAACATTCAAAAAACATACATTCATACCTCTATTCTGCCTTTTGTTTTTCTTCATCACAACGTACAAAGAGAAAGTCAGCAAAAGAACCGAGACCACGGTGAACGCCAGAGCTCCAGCCAATATGTAGAGAACAGGGTCACCTGTGTCTGCAGCATCATTATGAAAGACCACAATATTAAGTATATTTACTCCTACGTGGATTCTGTACATCTGGGTTTATTTATTTTTCTTAGATTTAAAAGGCTGTAGGTCTCATGTGTAACACATGATGACAGGAAAACACAGGATGATAGTGACCTCTCATCTCTGATATACATTTAATCTGTGGTGGAAGGTAACAATGTAAAAGTAGAAAAGTACTGTACAGATTTTAGTTATCTGTACTTCACTTAAGTAGATTTTAAAATGTATACCTTTTTACTTTTACTTCACTACATTTGAGAGCAGGTATCTGCATTTTTTTAACTGGACAGACAAGTAAAAGTATTTTTTATTATTGTTTGAAAAAAAGCTGAGGGTTAATTTGAGCAAAACAAAAAGGCAAAAACAGCTGGAAGAAAAACAATCAGTTGAATTGTTTCTGTTGAATAAAATTTAAATTCAAATCTTTATCAAAATTACAACATTTGAAGCTTTATTAGATCTCAAAATCTGTGCAAAATACTTTTTACTCTTGTTAGGTAAATTTTTAAATGGGTACTTTTTTCAGGTAATGCTTTTTCTTGAGTATTTTTTTTCCAGTATCTGTACTTTTACTTAGGTAACAAAATTGAATAATACTTACTCACCGGTACATTTAATACTAAGTGCCACCTAAGAAAAGATGTGACTTTGAGAGAACCATCAGATCTACCACAGGCACAGGTCTATATCAGACTATTCCTGACGGAAACTGGGGCTAAACCTGGTCCTAAAACAGCACATCATTGCTGCAGTGGTACTAAGAACCCACCCAAATATGTGCAGTTTAAATAAAGCAAAACACTGCAGAATAATACTCACTATAAAGATGCACCATGCACATTTTCTGCTTGTTCTCTTAAAGATGCCTAAAAGTTGTACGGTATAGCATTAAATTTGTCTCCATGGAGACAAGTAGGAGCAAAAATGCATGTCTTTCAAAGTATGTTTGTGGTAAATGTAATTGAAAAAAGCTAGATTGATTAATTGATTAACATACATTCCCAGCAAAGCAAAAACATCTCCATGGGACAAGCAGGTACCAAACCAGAAAAGTTACATGGTGCACCTTTAAAATGGCACTGATTTGCTTGGCCAGCTGTCTCTTTTCTTACCCGTCATACTGACTCGGGTCCCATTCCCAAACAGGACTTGTCCACAGGCGGCCACAGCGCAGTAGTAGGTCCCGGTCTGCTCTGAGCTCACGGTGTGTATGGAGAGTTTGTAGACACAGGAGTTGGTTGGACCGTCTGTATTGCTCTCACACTGATCACTGCTGCCTCCATAGCTGTAGAGGAGTCCTGAGGCAGACTCTTCAGACTGTTTGAACCAGTGAACCTGCTGTTGTCCCACACATGTTCCAAAATGGACTGTACAGGTCAAAACCACAGAGTGTCCTGGTTCAGCTGTCTTTGACACCACCTGATGGATCTGAAGTCCTGAGTTGAAATTCTTAACAGTCACATAAACAGTCGCCAAGAAGTCTATATGACTGCCCACACAACTTAAGCAGTGGTACACAGCCACGTCCGCGATTTCGACATTTGCTATTTCCAAGTTATTTTTTCCATCTTTGTTATCCAGTTTGAAGCGATCGCTGTCATGGAACTCATTGTAAAAGTCCAAGTATGTGGAAGCCATTGTCAGCCAATTCTCCAGACTTTGCTTGTACCAGTAAAGTTTTGTGAACATTTCATTTCTGTAGGAACACTGCAGAGTCACATTCTGTCCAGCTGAGGCTGGCAGGAAAGCAGTCTTGACCCTTTGAGCTTTCATTGAAGGCTGAAAATTTCTGTTCTTCCCTGAACCAAAAAAATGGCTAGAGCTTAGATCTGTGTTTAGATTAAGAGCACAGCACAAGTACTGAAACTCACCTGCTTCATCCAGATGTGGTAGAAGGAGGACGCAAAGGAGTATCTGCCAAGAAGCCATCCTCTTCATATTCTAGTCTTCAGTGAAAGGTAAGGATGATGTCTGGTCTGTTTCATGAATCAAGGTTAAATCTGATTGGCCAGTCAGGAGTGACACCTCACTGTCAGCGTGGTCACATGATCTGTACAGTATGGAGTCTGGTGTCTCTCATTTACAGTTACAGCAGACCTACTTGTGTCTGTCTATAGTAATAATCTATGACACCTGTGGATCATTATGATCAATTTTGAACATTTTAAATCATTCAAGACAACAACTTAATAAAAGAAACAAATCTGCTGACTTCCAGGTTGGAAAATTGTGATATCCAATGAGGTATTAGAAAGAAAATTCAAACATGCACAAAGCACTCAAAATACAACTTCAGATACAAGGACACAACAATAACATGGTTACCAGCTCTGATGAGTCAGTTTTTCAGAATAGGTCTCATTTAACACGTCATTATATTTAAAAAAGTCTGTAACTTTAGATGGTTGTTATTTTAGATTTTAGTTTTTAGACTATAAGGTATTTTCTAGCAGTGCAGCACTACGTCAAACTCGAATTTTCATTTACTAATGCTGGAGTAAATAACACGTGCTCACCAGGGGGGTGCAAACTATGTAATGTGTGGGGACTTGTGAAAGACACTATGCAGACCAGCGTGGAGCTTACGACGCTGCCGTATCTGTATCATCACAGTTTACTTCATAGCTGTGATAAATCTGGCAGCACCAGCTTTTTAAATGTTTTTTTTTAAAGTTAACATCCCCTTAGAGCTGGGCGATATGCAAAAAAAAACAACAGGTTTTTTACGATTCATGTAGACTGGGCACATTTATACTGCCTTTATGAGGTGACTACAGTTAGATTCACAATTTATTGCAATTGGTCATATCCAACAAGTCAAACAAGTTGGATTTTCTATGCGTCACTGAAACCTGGATACCTGTTGGTGAGTCCAGCACTCTTTGTGAGCTTTTGCTTTCTGACTGCTCCTACTTTAATTCCCCTCAAACAACTGGCTGCGGGGGAGGAATTGCGACTGTGTACAAAACAAAATATACACGTAAACAAGTCGCATGGCCAGACACTTATCCCAGCTTTGAGATGAACCTCTTTGAATTATGTTCTGTCCAGCCAGTGTTGTGTGCGGTTATATATAAACCGCCCAAATACAACAAACACTTTATGGGAGACTTTTCGGACTTCTTAACTGGACTTATGCCTAAGTATGACCGTGTCCTGATCCTAGGCGATTTAAATGTCCACGTTTGTTGTCCAAATAATCTGCTGGCCAAGGATTTTTTAAACCTCATTGACTCGTTTAATCTTATACAATGTGTGACTGTTCCAACACAAGAACACGGACATATTAGAAGTTAGAAGTGTCATTTCAGTTACGTTACTGTAGAAGATCTGCAGACTTTGGGAAGGAAAGTTCTTCGTTTTTTTGTGGGAAAAGACAGACATCTGGATGAAAGAAGTATTGCAGCATGTCACACTCTTCCGAGAAGGGACAAGCCAAAGCCTGCAATCATTTTACGATTTATAAACCGTAAACACAAAATGGATCTTCTGCCATATAGGAAAAAGTTAAAGGTGTATGTCAATGAACATCTCACAAAGAAAATGGCAAAAATTCCCCGAGAAGCCCACATCTGAGGAGAAATAACAAGATCAGACCAACGTGGACGAGAAGCTGAGCAAGCAAAAGTGTTACTGGTGAGGGATCTTAAAGACATTGAACAGTTCTAGTAATGACAATAGTCAAGACAAGCTTGAACACTGACTTGTTTAGAGGGGAAAAGGATGCTAGTGGCTGTGCGTGGAAACTATGAACTGAGTGGTGACATTGTGGATAAACACAGGAGAACTAGTGGATGAATTAACAATTTTTTTGGGGGGGTTTTTTGGACAGAGGGAAAGTTACTTGGACAACCTTGGTTTTGGAGACTTTGCACTGCTTTACATTGGAGAGAGAAATGAACAGAGAGGAAAAAAGGACTTGAGTGTGTGTGTGTGTGTGTGTGTGTAAGGTTAATAACAAATACATAGCTCTAAGTGAAATTGAGTTTTGCAGGTTGTCAAACTCAAATGCACAGTGGGCCAAAATTAAAAACTGAGACAAATTCACGGGCTAAACTCAATATTTATTGAAAAATTGATACCTGCAGCTAGCTCTAATGCACATTTGATATGATCTCACGGGCCAGATTTGGTCTCTGGGCCTGACTTTGACATATGTGACTTAGAGGAATAAACGATGATGAATTGGATCAGACTGTTATAAGGTAAATTAACTATGTAAAAACTTTGAATATATAAACTTAAAGACACATGAATTTGGAAATGATATAGATCCAGATGGTCACTTTTTCCTGATGATGAAATTATTAATTGTAGATATTATACTGATAATAATAATAATGCCTTACATTTGTAATGCGCTTTATCAAAGCCTCTCAAAGCGCTACAGTGAAGTCATTACTCATTAACTCCACACTTGGTGATGGTAAGCTACTATTGTAGCCACAGCTGCCCTGGGATAGACTGACAGAAGCGAGGCTGCCAGTTTGCGCCATCGGCCCCTCCGACCACCACCGATCATTCACACACACACACACACACACCACTTTCATACTAGGCAAGTAGTGTTCTATCTGTGTCTGAGACCTGGCGAGATGCTGATAAGTGCTGTGATGTGGAAGTGGAAGGCTATGAGCTGTTTACATTAAACAGGCCTAATAAAAAAAAAATAAAATAAAAGGTGGGGGAGTTGCAATGTATGTGGATGCAGAATTAAAATGTAACGTAATTAATAGTAAAACTAGTAAAAATGCTGTAGATGGACTCATGGAGTGCTTGACTGTCAAAATAAATTTAGAGAAATCAAAACATTTAATTGTTAGTTGTCTGTGTAGATCACCTGCATCATGTCTTGACAGCTTCAACCAAAAAACTGATGCCCTGTTCACTAATTCAAGAAAGGTTCATACTGTGTGTGGTGATTTTAATGGTGTAGATAGTGATAATCTATTTCCACTTATTATAAAACCAATGAGAATTACAAATGACACAGCTACACTGAGAGGTTAAATCTTTACAAATCAACTGGGGAATCAACAGCTGGACTTATTAATGACATAAGTGATCATTTACACATATTTAGTGTCTTTCATCAGCTGCTGCAAAAACGTCAAAACTGTGTCACTAAAAACTAAACATCATATAAATAACCACACTTAGAACACCTGAAGCTTGAATGAGAAGTATTATTATGAAGGATAATAATGTTATGTAAATGGCTCTCCAGTGAAATGGCAAATACATTTAACGACTTCTTTATAAACGTTGGGACCTACATTAGCAACAAAATAACAGAATCAACAGAGTCACATGGTTTAACTGTAAAATATATAAAGCAAAATCCAAATTCATTATTTATAAGTAGTACAGATGAAAATGAAATTATTGTAATTGTTAATAAATTAAAAAAAACAACAGTCAGCTGATTGTTTTGATATTGACATAGATTTGGTAAAGAACAACATTAACTGCATTTCCACCGTTTCACATGTATCTGCAATCAATCGTTTTTTTAACAGGCACTTTTCCAAACAAACTGAAAATACCCAAAGTAATTCCCATCTTCAGAAGTGGTGATAGACACCAGTTTACCAACTAAAGACTGATATCTTTTCTGCCACAATTTTCCAAAATAAAAAAAAAACGTTTTGTATCAAGATTGGATCATTTCATTGATAAGTACAACTTACTGAGTGATAATCAATATGGCTTTAGGCCAAAAGGTCGACTTCAGTGGCCACAATGCAGCTTGTGGGGAAGATATCTATAGCAATAGACAATAAAGAAAGCACTGGAGGTATATTTATAGATCTTAGCAAAGCCTTTGACGCCATTGATCATACACTACTTAAAAAAATTGAAAAATATGGCATCAGAGGAATTGCTCGCGGCTGGAAAGCTATCTTCTGAATAGACCTCGGTATGTACATATAAATTATATAAATTCTGATGAAAAAAATATTACGCATGGTGTTCCGCAGGGCTCTGTTTTAGGACCCAAATTATTTATTTAGAAATGTGGGGTAATACTTATAAATCTAACAAAAAATCAATTTTTCTACTCCAAAAGAAGGTTGTTAAAATAGTTAATCAAGCAGACTATCTTGCACCAATAAATCCTATTTCCTGATCCTGATCTCGTTGATTTGAGCACAGCCGTAATGATGTACAAGGCAAATAATCATAAGCTCCACCCTTGTTTGCAGATTCGAACAAAGAGAGAGGGTCAGTATCATCATATTTTAAAAAAAAGTAATACTAGAACCAGTAAAAAAACACTCACTGTATTTCTGTTCAAGGACTTAGTGTGTGGAACAGCCTTTTTGAAAATGACAGGACTCAGGAATGATTCATGTGAGCTGCTATGGTTTGTAGTTTTTCTTTTGTATACATATTGAGTCACGTATTGTAGAACTGATAGGCTGCTTTTCTTGGAATTCTTGTGTGTTATTATTAAAATGGGTTAGGCATGATAAATAATTTTTACTTCAGCCTAAACCCTTTCGGTCATGATAGAAATGTTAGGTACAACCTGATACAAGTTGAATAATGTTTGATTTTGGATGTAATGACTGAATAAAATACTACTACTACCAAATGAAAGCCCAAACTGGAACTCTCCTAACTGAACATCAGTTAAGTGGCAGTTTGTGTAAAAAGTACAAAAATACAGGAAGTATTTGTGAGTTGTAAAACAGAACCCTCTGCCCCTGTCATCCACACTGAAACGTCCATCCTAAACACAGACACAGTTTAGGCTCAACACTGGCACTTTAAAGATTCATTTCACTACACAAAGCTGTTGTCTTGTATTTGTATTAGCCTAATCACAACTATTGTTCATTCATTGATCCATTTACAGCTGATTTCAATGATCCAAGTATGCAATGGTTTATTACCAAAACCAGAAACAGCGTAATGTGTCACCTTTAAAGAGGGGGATTTTACTTCTATGAGGTATGAAAGAGGTGGTATTTTACTTCTATGGGATATTAACGGCTAACACATAACATATTTAGGTCACCATGTTTCTTTTTATTGTTTTGAAAATGCTATGTTCACAGAAAACAACATGTTAAAATGTTTAATTTGTTTCACTTTTGTTTTTGACGCTCTGAGTCTCCTGTCCCTTTGCACAATCAGCGTGTAGCAGGTCCCACAAAAGCACATCTGACACACTGGCCTACAGAGCCATGTCCATGTTCAGTGGTGTGGGTGAACTCTGGAGTACACACAAATAGTCTGAGTGGTGATCCTCTGTCTTCTGGATAAAGGCTGGATGCTCAAAGGAGTGTAATGGAGGGAGTCCACGTCTTCCTCCTGACAATAATAATAAACATATGGCCATGTGGTCTAGTGGTCGACTGTCTCTTCACAATATAAATTATATGAAACAATAGTAATCAAATAGTAACTCACCTCTCCATTAGGCAAAGCCAAAATTCTAGATTGACTCTGGAGCTCTGTAAATGTGTAAAAGGTACTTCAAGTCAGTTAAGTAAGATCTAATGATGAAATAATGCCGACATCATAAAGTGACAGTCCACAGTTTTGAAAAGGCTGGTATCACACCTCCATATTAAGACCAGTTTAAACAAATCCATGGCTTCACATTTTAAGAAGTTTAAATTCATAATAAATTAGTGCAAAATTGTGGATTTTTCATGTTTAACGCATTTTGACTGCACTAAAAACCCACTGATACAACCCTGTGGTACAAAACTGAACTCATGGCAAAGATGGGGTATACAAGGCAACTATTTTGAGAGAAAGGGGAAACAGACTTGTGTTCTTTTAATTTGAACACAAAGATACTGTGTATACTGTAACTAACTTACTTATACTATACTTTTACTTAAACATACTACACTTATACCAGACTTTTTACCCCGGGGAGCTACTTTTACAAAACAAAAGTGACAGAAAGTTGCTCCTGTTAGCAGTTGGCAGAAATTGAGTTAATGCATCTTAAGTTTACAATGGGCATGTGAAGAATCACAATTGAAATATTTAGCGCAATAGTCATACCTGTGGAGCACCTGCTGTATTTGTTTTTGGCTGTACACAGTAAGAAAGCCAAAAGCATCAACAGGACTGAGGACAACGCCAAGACTCCACTCAACATGTGAATCATTACAGTGTGTGCTCCATCTGTCAAACCAGAACACATTACAATTATTAACAAAGTCCATTTTCATTTATAGTCTTACACATTTCAGACAGATTATGAGAGATTAGTTACACCATTTATTTAACCAGGAAAGTCCCATTGTGATTAAAAATCTCTTTTTCAAGGGGGTCCTGGCCCAAGCAGCAGCAGCAAATAAAAATACAGTTGCATAATTACAAAAGGACAAGATAACATGAAAAGCCAAACAGATTATATTAAAAAAAAATAATAAAAAAAGAAGTGCGTGTTGTGGAGTCAAAATAAACAAATGACTACTATTATGTCCTTAGAATGACTTTTGATCCATGTTCACGTTCAGGAGCAGTAACACTCGTATCAGTACAATGTATTTATTTAAAACCCACATACTTGATAATTATAATGACACTGTCTCTTTACCTGCACAGATATACAGGTATAAGCAGCTCTTGAAGTCAGTGTAAACACACCAGCTATTGTCAGGAGTTGTGAAAGGCGTTTATAAAGTAATCATGGGAAATAATTAGCATGTTCTGAATGCATAAGGTAAGCCAGGAATAACTTTGGACCAGTGCAAACTGTTTCAAATGAACTAGTTCTGTTTCAAGAGTAAAAATCAGGTACAGTGCCTTTAAAGTATCCACACATCAGTATTTTTAACCAACACCAATTGCCATCCCAAAATTGTAAATGAATAGAAATCTTATTATGTAGTTGACTCCAAAAGACTGTGTGATCTCAAAGCCTATGTGAATATCCTTCTTGAGAGTTTGAACGTTTAGCCATACTAGTCTATGTCATTTTTGGATGTAACAGCCAAAAGCTCAATGATAAAATACAAACTTACATTTTATTGTGACTCGGGTCCCATTCCCAAACAGGACTTGTCCACAGGCGGCCACAGCGCAGTAGTAGGTCCCGGTCTGCTCTGAGCTCACGTTGTGTATGGGGAGTTTGTAGACACAGGAGTTGGTTGGACCGTCTGTATTGCTCTCACACTGATCACTGCTGCCTCCATAGCTGTAGAGGAGTCCTGAGGCAGACTCTTCAGACTGTTTGAACCAGTGAACCCGGTGTTGGCCTTCACAGCTCTGAATCTGGATGCTACAGTGTAAAATGACAGAATGTCCTGGATCTATTTCCTCATGAGGAGACTGACGGACCTCAGCTGTTGGGTTCAAACCCTTGACAATCACAGTCACACTTTCCTGGAAGTCACTTTGGTGTAAAAAGCATTGCACACAGTGATACACAGCAGAATCAAAGCTACTTACATTCTTGATGGACAAGTCATTTTTATCATTGTCATAATCCATCTTGAAACGATTGTTGCTTTGAAACTCACTGTTTTGGTCATACTTAAAGTAAGAAGAGATAAGTACTGGTTTCATGCCCCATTTTTGTCTGAACCAGTTAAGTTTAGGTCCGACCTCAGATGAAGCACACCGTAATGTAATGGTATCTCCAAAAGATGCTAAGAGGAAAACGCCCTTCTTGTGTAGACCATTCATCTGAGCTGGAAAAAAACAAAAACAAAAAAAGATTAGGAATAAGGACAAAATTCACAGAATCTAATTATTCAAGTCATGGGAATTGGCTTCACCTGTAGAAACCAACAGCAAACACTGGATGAAAAGAGATTGCAAAGGTGCCATCTTCCTCATATTGTGGTGAAATGAAACGTATTGATACGATCTCTTCTCTTCATAGTGATGCTTGCGTGTGATTGGTCGATCTGAAGAGATACAGTACAATGAGGTGAGCCAGCAGGGTCACATGTCTTTCCATTTGTAGATTTAATGTTTGAGTTGTACAGACCAGATGACTTGCTTAGTTTACCTGACAAAGGATTGGCTTTAGACCTCCCATTTGAAAAGACCCAACCTGATCACTGAACACTGAACCCCACCTGATCACTGAACATTAGAAATGACTCAATCATTATTTGCACAGTCCTACATATAATGTAAATCCTTGTATAATTACTTAGAATAAAACATTAAGTAAAATCAGTGGCCACTAAAATGGGGTGGAGTCAGCAGCAGAGAATCGGTTCTGCAGTTTTGAACAGGAAGCCTGCTGTTTGCAGATGATGTTGTCCTGATGGCTTCAACGAGCCAGGACCTGCAGCAGCACTGAGGCGGTTCGTTGCCGAGTGTGAAGCGGCTGGGATGAGAATCAGCTCCTCTAAATCCGAGGCCATGGTTCTTGGTCCTCACCTATGGTCATGAGCTTTGGGTAATGACCGAAAGAACAAGACCATTGATACAAGTGGCCAAAATAAGCTTCCTCCACAGGGTGGCTGGACAGTCCCTTAAAGATAGGGTGAGGAGCTCTGTCACACGGGAGGAGCTTGGAGTAGAGCTGCTGCTCATCTACAAGGAGGCCCCGGGGAAGACCCAGGACACGCTGGAGGGACTATGTCTCTCGGCTGGCCTTAGAATGCCTTGGGGTCCCACCTGAGGAGCTGGAGGACGTGTCTGGGGTGAGGGAAGTCTGGGAGTCTCTGCTTAGACAGCTGCCCCCTCGACTTCCCTGGATAAGTGGAGCAAACTGAAGCTATAGCAGAACTTTTGGAAAAAAAAAAACCAAAACAATAAAGTATGAGTGTATGTAATACATTTAGCCCTCTGATGTATCTTCACATGTACTTCTTGGACTGGTGCTGAATGTTTATGAAACTATACACTGTGCCTTCCTGATCATAACCACAAATCCTGAAAAGCCTGAAACTTCAGACCCTCGTGTATGGGACAGGATGAAAGCCTGTTTCTAAAGCAACAATTAAGCCTTTGTAATTATGATCATGTCGTAAACATATCTTCATATTGTATTAGAAACTTAATATGGGATCTCAAGGAGTTAATAGCAATATTAAACAGTGAAAGGGACAAAGAGCAGCCTTGTCTTGTTCTATAGGAAAGTTTGGCATTTAGTTTATTATCTATTCATTTTTTTTTATGAGGAACAGTGCACGTAAAACATTGGCCTATGCAAAAGAGGTAATATGTGAGAACACATAATGCTAGACTTTATTTATATATACTTGAGAGAGCTGGTCTGAAGGACAGATGCACTCATTCTGGCTGCAGTAGCAGGCCTTTAGTACCAGAGCAACAGAGGCCCAAATCTCCCACCCCAGACAAGACCCAGATCTACCACACCAGACACACCCAAGGTGTAGGCTGTGCAAAGAGGCCCCTGACTCACAGGGAAAACATTACATGGAGCTGCATAACCAAGTGGAGGGCATAGTGTACAGAAACATCTGTACAGAGTACAGATTGGAGACCCCAAGGTTAACATGGGAAACATCTCCAAAGCTAGTGGAGAATGGTCAAGCCAAGATCCTGTGGGACTTCCAGATACAGACTCGACACAATGGTGATGGCGAACCAACTGGACATTGCGGCGGTGGATAAACAACAGAGTAAAGCCGTTGTGGTGGACATCGCAATACCAAGTAATGGGGACATCAGGAAAAAGTAACATCAGACACTAGAGAAATACCAGGGGCTCAAAGAAGAGCTGGAGAAGGCCTAGAAGGTGAAGGCATCAGTGGTGCCCGTGGTCATCGGAGCACTCGGGGCAGTGACTCCCAAACTGGAGGTGTGGCTACAGCAGATCCCAAGAAAAACATCAGACATCTCAGTCCAGAAAAGTGCAGTAAGTGCAGCAAGCTCCTATAAGCCTGAGCTTGGAAGCATGAGCTGGGTAGCATCAGAAAACTCTACAGTTCCCTCTAGCGAAACATGTATGTACCGTCGGGCTGTTGCAGTTGCCTTTCATCTGCAGTGTTCTTTAAAAAAAAATGTAGAAACATATGTCAACACTCCCAAACTCTGCTAATGCATGCATGACAACGCACTTACAACAAAAACGTGACATTTAAACAAAGAATGCAGCGATGAAATGTTTAATGTGAGCTCCAGGGCATGGCTTTAAGTTTACACAAAATGCTGTGAGGTGAATTATAAACATATAAATGTTTCCATACAAATGCATAGTGTAAATGCTCAGGAGGTTTGCATATTTTATAAAACTTTTACTTTAATACCAGTGCTGAAAAAGAGAAATTAAATATGTCTAAATATATGAATGACAAACACTATGAATGACAAATACTTAAAGTCATTTTAAAATTATATAAACTTGACCTCTCTGTGTCCCCGGATATGAACTAAATATGTTCAAATATACTTTTACTGAGAACTATTGTAATTCTGGTTTGCTTTTAATTACAAAAACATCCCATTTATTTCTGTTATAATTTGGTGTTTTGGTTCAAAATGATTATCCGTTCAGAAAGCAGAATGAGCCTCGCTCATTTGGGTTGACAATTTCTAAACTGAAATCCAGTTGCTTTAAACTTAGAAGGACTCTCTCTGATCCGAATGGTCACTACCTAAACCCCAGCATCTGCAGCCAATCATGAATCAGTGCTAGTGCAGCCTGTGCAGCTCAGTGATTGAATTCTGGAGGTTCTTTCACGTGAGGCCTGTCCATATACTGACAATGAGTCACGTCTGTATGTCTCTATCTGCAGGTTAAGGCTCTGGACATACAGGCTCAGTTGGGATTATAAAACCTTTTTTAAAACTCTATGAGGCAGGATACACACAGTTCCTTCAAGAAAATATTGCAGTAAAATACTGAAAAATAAAATGATCGGCCTGCTCTCTGCTAGGCACTTCATTTTTGCACGAGTCGAGATGCCCTCCCATCCTCCTGTATCCCTGTATCAGACGTCAGAGGAGGTGTCTGGGGACAAAGACTGAACTTCTGCTTCTTTTTTTTTAGGTTTTAAATTAAAAAGAACTAGGCTATTTCTGGTTTAAGATTCCCTGGAGTTTGGTGCAGCAGTTCTGAACTGGTTTCACTGTGGACATCACACTGAGGTGTTCTGCATGTGTCTCTGGCGGAATCTTCAGCAGTTACCATGGTGACACAATGCACACATTAGCAAACACTGCCAAAAAGCTTTAAGGTTTAAGTCTGAAAACTCAAGAAAAAATCTACAATGAATTTAAAAAGCACATTGTCAGGACTGTCATCAGTTCCAGCGTGCATGGTCCTGCTGTTTAGGAGTTTGATTTTCAACAAAAACGTGAGACTGGCTAACTCAAAAACTGTTGGCTAGTCTTCCAACTGTAACAAATAAGTACAAATATACAAAAACACAGTCATTTTGTTGAAATCATGTTATAATGTTCTCCTCAAAAACATACCTGGAGTTGTGTTTTGTTTCATTCACAAACACAGTGGAGCACTTCCTGTATCACTACATGACATGACAAAGTGGAACAGTGTTTTCTGTTTCAGAGCCCACTAAATCTGCAGGGTTTGTGTGTTAAACATGTGAATGAAACAAAACACAACTCCAGGTATGCTTCTGTGGAGGACCTTGTATGAGAACAGGGTTAAAGCCCCACTGTAGGACATTCATTACATTAGAACAGGGTTAAAGCCTCACTGTGAAACATTTCCTCACATCAGAACAGGGTTACAGGTTACATTACAGTTTATTAGGATAGCGAAGCTTTAAAACATTGCACACCGAACAGCTAATTTAATTAAAAAAACAAACCAACAGCTTCCTCACATTCCAGTATTACCATCATTAATGGTAGTATTTTTATTAGTATATTTTTAGCTTGAAATAAAAAAACTAAACTGTATTTTTGGAGGGTAATATCTTTAATGTCTATGATGAACTGGACCTTTACCACACCATTTTCTGATCTATGTTACCATGTTGTTGTGTTTTCATTCACATAAACCCTGTGCATGAATTCTTCTCTCAATGCTCAAAATGCCCTAGACCTGTAGAAGAGACGCAATACTAATGAACTGTTTCATCAATACATAAAAAGAATGGCTTTTGTGCATTGTCCCAGTTCAAATAAATACATTCAAAATCAAAAATAGCATTCAAAAATCAGAGCAAACATGTTTACAAACTGTTTATTAGTATAAATGTGTTAGAGAATGATAAAAGTGTAAAACCATGATTCTTCTGAAATAGTCCTGTTTAAACTGAGGTCAGAGGATAAAGAAGATGTCTTCCAGGATACGGCTCTCCTCCAAGTCGAGGCGAGAGTCTGAGGTCAGAGGGGTGTGCCTTCTGAAGGAGGTGGGGCCTGAGATCAGAGGGGCGTGGTTCCTGAAGGGGGAGGGGGGCACAGGAGTGAGGAGGTTGCAGTGCTGCTTTAGGCCTGCTTGTCATCCTCTGTTTGCTGCTGGGACACACAGGGCTGAAGATCTCCAGTAACTCGGACAGAGACAGGTCTAGTCTGGAACAGACAGAGTCAGTCTGAGGCTTTGGTTTGTATAAGGTCCCTTATTGTAACTTTACTGTCGCCATAGAAACATGTCCTCTGCATTGAGAAGGGTGTGATGCAGCCAAAGGGGTACGCCATGATGAGCCCCACTAGCACCATATGCATTGGCTTAATACTCAATTATCGACACAGAGAATTGTTGTCTGGGAGCATGGGTGATGTAGGCTTGTGGGTGAAGCCTTGTACAGAATCATACAGCTAACCATTAGGAGGGTCTGAATAGGGCCTGGGAGAGCTCGCTATATCATTCAAACATGCATGCATGACATCTAAACCCTCTTCAGGCATATTTTTAAGGGCTCAACATTATAACATGGTAGAAAGGTCAAGAAAATTATTTTGCAGAATACCCCCTCTTTAAACAACTTAAACATATGGCTGGCGTGAATTATTATTTACTATATACATTTTATTTATTATTTATTTATCTATTTTTTTCATTTTACTGCACATCACACTAGCAAGCAGCAGATTTTTTTTCATTTGTACCAAAATGATATGACGTATTGTACGACTATCACCAATAAAGAAAATAAAACTGGAGAAGGGAGTGCGTACATCACAGTGGGCATGTACAGGTGGAAGTGAAAATGGGAGTAGATCGGAACAATGATGTCTTAAAAAGGAGAATAAGAATTACTCAAACATAAATCACTCTAAGCACAACTTAAGAGGGTCAATGAGAAGAGACTAAAACATTTTTAGAAGCTCTAAAGTTTAGGAGTGGATGATTATTGACCTGGTCTCTGGACTGGCAAGTGGTGTGTGAGAAGTGCCCATGTCTCTCCTGGAGCTCGTGTCCTCTGAAAGAATTAAATTTAATCAGACATGTTTCATAGAGCAATGAACAGCAGCCTTAAAAAGAGGGACTATTGATACTTTGCAGTGACATCGTGCTGGGGGTGTTCTACATGAATTTCCATGGCAGAATGTTTTCTGCAGTTACCATCAGTGACATGCGGTGAGGTTCACGGCTGGTGAGGCACTGATGTCGTCACAATCAGATTTACAAACATGTAAACCAGGCGTTAGCAAGAACATTTGGCCCCGGGCCAGTTTCTCTTCCAGTGACTTGGGGCCAGAATAAAAAAGAATTTCAAAATAAAAGTTCCGAAGTCTGTATGAAATGGCTCTAATAGTATGAAATAAAAAGCAAGCTGGTTTTTTATTATTTTTTATCCTTCTTCTGGCTTTTTCAATGGATTGAAGTCATTACATTTCTTACAGTTTCATACTTCTCTGTTTGAAAAGGCTGAGTCTTTCGTCCTGTCGTCTGAAGCAAACCATTTAGCTCCTTTAGCGTTGGTCTTCCTTTAATTATAACCTCCTGCTTTGACTGAAAGTCCAGTTTAGAAAACTGCTTGAGCTTTAATACGCAATCTTCCTCCATTTGAAAAGTAGGGCCAGACAAGAAGAAAAAAGTGAACGGATTTGTTAAACTTGATTTGCTAACTCTGAATTGTAGCTTGCTATCATTATTCTGCAGCCCCTATTCTGCGGGAGTTACAAGAACCCCTAGGCTCACGAGTGCCCCCTAACATGAGGCCAGGTAACTGCGTGCCTCACCTGGCGCCTTTTCACAGCCGCTTAAAGCAGCAGCTGTCACTGCTGAGCTACAGCACAGTCAGTCCACAGTGAGGCACGAACGACCAATGCCTATCCGCGCGTCTCTTCTCAGTATTTCCACTGTAAACGTAACAATTCAGTGATTTTGAGTAAAAAAATGAATAAAATTGCAAAGTTATGTAGAAAATAACTTTATAGTTAAATCATTGGATAAATATAACCATTTAATTTATTTTTTCTCTGTGATGACAGGTCAGGCACAGCCTCACCTGCCCGCACGTCACTGGTTACCATGGAGACACAATGCACACAAGATTGTCTCAAAACTCAAAAAAAAAATATCTAAAATGCATTTAAAGAGCACATTTTGAATTGCCTATGACCAACTCAAGTGCTCATGGTCCTGTTAAGGAATTTGATTTTAAACAGAAAGGTGACAGTGACCGTGACCCAATTTGTCAAAGTGCCCTTAAATGCGCCGTTCAAATGGTGAAGTCCTGTTAATTTGGGTTTACAGTAATTGCTGTGTTACTGACCAAACGGTGAGCAGAATTATCCCTTACACTTGTATATTAGTGTAGCTATCGTAATGTTTAAAATTTGTCCTTGTTTACGCGACAAGCAGACCGCGAAATTTATCCGCTTGAGGGGGGAGAATGGGCACTTATTCACTGGTGCCAAATTCTCAGCAGAGGTTGAAGTACGCTCCATGTCCCATTTCGGCATGAAGGCGGCTACACCCGAACGGTACATCCAAGGGCACTTCGAACGGTGCATTTGACGAATTGGGACACAGCCAGTAATTAATTGAAAAGCTGAAGGCTAATGCTAGCTAGCTTATGACTGTAATATTATTTGAGAGGGACTTGTTTAAGAGCACAAATTAGCTAACCTAATGCAGTTCAGCTAAATCACTTCTTTCTGGTCAGATTGTGTTAAAACAAAGCTCAGATTAGTCTAACTTTAGTAACAGCTTCAGACAGGGCAGTGCCTATAGTTAGCATCACACCCCTGAACTGAATACTGATCAGCAGTCAAATTCAGCAGTAAGGTATCAATAGGCCATATTTAAGGTTCATTTTAAACAATAATTAATAATGTTTATTATTATTATTATCACATGGTGACATTTGTCCTCTGCATTTGACCCAGTCTTCAGGGAAACATGTGAACTGCACATAGGCAGACTCAAGAGTCTGGGAATTGAACCAGAGAGTGGTCAGGACTCAGCTGGACATTTGGTGACTTGAATAGCCTGTGTCCAATTTTTCTCATGCATTTGGGCAAAATGTCTCTCCCCAGTACAGATATATTGCATAAACAGCTCTTGAGGTCAAAATAAGTCTACTGTGTGCTCTCTGCATCTAATTATAAAGTGTTCTATTGTCTGAGAGTCAAGAAGTGAGCGTTAGCTTTCTAGCTGTTAGTTTTACAACAAAACTCCACACTGACCTGTGCTGTGTTCTTGGACATAAGCCTCTTTCTGCTCATTTTTCATTGTGTGTCTACAGCAAAAAAACAGACAATAAAACAATATATTTGTGTAGAAGCTTTATAAGCAGCTGTTGTTAGTGTCAGTCTGCAGTCACCTGGGGGCTGAAGGAGGCTGTGACTGCAGAGGTTGAGTGTCTGCTGGTAAAGTGAGCTTCGGATCTGCAAATCTGAAACAAACAACAAATCAATCACATTCAAATGTCTCTGGCATTAGTAGAGTGCCTCTAGTGGTCATTCAGTGGAGTGAGTCCTTTGTGACAGATGTGAAAGATATTCTTTAAGTAATAATACATGTGAAAGCAATGCGGCGTGTTGTGAGGTGCTAGACCTGTCACTATAACACATTTAGAAGTATAATACCGTAAATTCCGGACTACAGAGTGCACCTGACTAAAAGCCGCATGCTTTAATTTTAGAAGGAAACATTCATTACAGTGGTCCCTTGCTATAGCGCGCTTCACATTTCACACTTTTTTTTTTTACAGTATATGCAGGCGCGTGTTCTGCGTCCTGATTGGCTAAAGGAGGTGCCATGTCTCCTGTACAGGGCAGTATACGTTCAGCCAAATTTACCAAAATGTTTGATGTTCCAGCGTGACTCTGAAACACGTCAAGATCGCACTGGACGCCTTTGCATTTGAGGACAAACGCCTCCGCGTTGTGGACTCGTCCGTTGCGGTCTGCGAGTGCCTTTGGATGTTTAGTTTTCCCTGTGTCTTTGTGAACGCTGCAGACCAGGTTGAGAGACTGACTTTAGTGTATTTATCTCTGATGCTTGAAAATGCGCCGCAGAAACGCAGCGCGGCCAAGACGCGCGTCCACAGAGACTTTACATGTGAAACATAAAGAAGGAGGAAAATAACATAACATTTTGCAGCCGCAAAACATATAGAATAATTGCTAAAAAAAAATTATGTTTTCTACTTTTTCATTTATCGCAGGTTATTTTTGGAACGCAACAAATGAGGGACCTCTGTATATCTTACGGAAAAAGAAAAAAAATGAATAAGCCGCACTGTACCATAAGCTGCACTTTCTAAAGTGTAGAAAAAAAGTAGCGGCTTATAGTCTGGAAATTAGGTTATATCGCTGAAGTAAATATAGACAATGCAACCCTCTACGGCTCAAATATCATCTTAATAGTGCAAACATAAACAAAAATGTCTCAGTAGTGCAAAGAAAAAGTACACACAATAAATATTCACACAGGCCTATGTGGTATGTCAAACCCACACAACACTCACTGAATGCTGCTCCTCATCACCACTATTAAACAGGCTTCAACACTTCTCACTGTATTTTAAATAAGACATTTATCTGCAGATCACTGATAATATGAGATACAGCGCAAGGCTGTGAGAGAAGAAAAAGTGAGTTTGGTGAGAGACAAGTTTCAATGAACATAGAAGCAGCAGAGGAGGAGGAGCAGAGTATGTGAGGAGGAGAGAAGCATGTTTAGTCAATCTTTTACCTGTTTTTTTGTGAACTCTCCTCCCTGCTCCTCTTCTGCTCCTCTTTGCTCCTCTGCTCGATCTCTTCCATGCTCTTCCTCTGCTCCTGCTCGCTCAGCCTCCTCTGCTCCTCTTTGCTCCTCTGCTCGGTCTCCTCCATGCTCCTCCTCTGCTCCTGCTCGCTCAGCCTCCTCTGCTCCTCTTTGCTCCTCCTCTGCTCCTGCTCGCTCAGCCTCCTCTGCAGTCTCTCTCTCTCCTGCTCTAGTTGGATCTTCTGCATCAGGAGCTGGTTCTTCCTCTGGTCCCAGTCCTGAGACCCGAGACCTGGACTGGAGAAGCCTGCAGTTGACCTGAAGGGAGGCAACATGTGTCAGATGCTCTATCATTTGTTCCAAACAGGAAGTGACCATGTGCACGATTCAGCTCCATCAACTCTGGCGCCAGTTCACTTTCTACTGAATAACCGTGGCTCCTCTCTCTGTAACTTCTGCTGTCAGGCTTGTCATTCTGACCTTAAAATGTTGGTTTTAATCAGCTCTACATGATTTATTTCTATATTTTGCCCCTAAATCAAGATATGAACATTAATAACAGCCCAATCAGGCGCCTTCTTTCCTTGAGGTTACTAGCATTAGGAACTACCAAACCAGCAATGCAGGTGGGAAGAGTCTTTAACTTTAACACCCTTGCTCCGCATTGGCTGTTTGGTTGCTGCTTGTGGTCGGAATTCCAAATATGGAACTGGGCTCCAAATTAGCCGCTATAACTGCTAGCCTCAATGCGCTTGAGCTGGGTGACGTGACACTCCCCCAAACCACTTCACAGTCTATGTTCAAACGCCTACCCATCCACCTGTATCCATAGGGCTGGGTATCACCAAGAAGTTGCCGATAGGATACGTACCTCGATACACAGTCCACGATACGATACGTATCTCGATACAGTGCCTTTTCAATACGATTCGATACAATATATTTCAAATCGATACGATACAGAAAAAAATAAAGGCCTTCAACCTTACTTAAATGGTCAACCCAATTTTCACAAAAAAATAATAAAATGGTGTATTTATCTTCCATTTATTGAAGATTAAAGAACACAATAAAGTGCTTTTTGATTCCTCCCTTTCTAACTAGAAAGGGAGGAAGGCGGTTGAAACATTTTTTCTGACATTTTCGCTTCTCTTGCACTCTTCTCTTCACCTGTAAAGAGTAACGTCTGGGGGGAATATAGATATCGATACTAGAAAATGGAGAATCGATACCATATCGATTTTAATAATATCGATACATATCGGTGTATCGATATTTTAGCACACCCCTATGTATCCATGTCTCCGATGGTCTCCCTGTGTGTCAGATTCCTTCCCGCCTTACCTGTGGTGCTCATTGCAGGTCTTGTTCATCGGCTGGGTCTCGTATCCGCTGTCTGGACCCAAGTTTCGGTCTGGACTTGGATCACGGGAGCAGAGTGTTTCCTGTGGTTTGGGTTGGTGGCACTGACAGGCCCCAGTGCTCAGAGGGAGGATGGCTTCACTCGTCACGTGACCTGCCCTGGGGCCGGGGGCAGAGGGTGGTGCAGGGGTGTGTAGGTGCTGCACCAAACACAAAATACACATGCAGTCAGCCAGCAACTAGCATGCTAACAGTGAAGTCCAGATTCTCGGACAATAAACGCAGCAAACTTATTTGGACCTAAAGAGTTGCTTATACAATATATTTCTACTGGGGCAAGACATATTTTGACATTTGGTTGTGGTGCTGACCTGAGGGTGTAGGACATGCGGGTGTAGAGCTGCAGTAGGATGGTGGTACTGGGCGGCTAGGTTGTACTGGGCCGTGGGGTGGTACAGAGGTGTCGGGTGGATGTTTGACGGTAGATGCTGGACCTGTGGCTGAGGGACAGTTGCATGATGGAAATGCGCCCGGTGTCGTCCATGAGGGGGAGCCAGGCTGAGATAGGAGCCGTCACACACTGAGCCATTAACTAGGTTAGTGTTAGCTTGGTTGATTGTGTTAGCTTTTCCTGCACAGCCGTACGTGCTGCTGTGTGAGGCCTCCTCTGCTCTCATCTGGACACAAACAGGACAAAGAAAAGTTTAAGATGAATTAACAATCACAATAATTCAGATAACAATATAAAACCGTTGGCACAGAAATGGGTACAGTTCTTTTTCAGTATCTGCACTGACATTCAGGAAACTAAAACAAATGGCTGGAATAGGTCAGCTTAAATTAATGAAAAGTTTGGAAATGAGATCTATGTTTTGTAACTGTTTTTTAAAGAGAGAGTATTGTTATTATTTTATTTATTACTCATCAAAAACATGCCTGAAGAGATTTTAAATGTCATCCATGTGTGATAGGTTAGAATGGCATAATGTGCCCCTAATAATATACTCTGTTCTTCTGTTCTTATATGCAGTGATGCAAGTCATAATGTGAGTCCATGCCAAGAGAGGAAATAGTTAAAAACAGTAAAAGGTTTGCAATAGTCATTTACATAAGCCTTAAAAACAATATAAATACAGTTAAAAGCTTGCTAAAATGTGTATTATATTTTATTTCTCTGTAATATTCCTGATATTTTATTCAAGGGAATTGTAATTATATCATCAGTAATCATCTACTCAGCCTGAGATCCTTTGTTTTAGTGATTGGTAATACCTTCACCCACCACTTGAAAGATTTCCTGCTGTTTCTCCTCACTACATTAAACTGGTGACAGAAACAACTATAAATCACTTTCGTGATTCTTTCTCACCATTTTCTGTTAAAGGCTACCAAATGTTATACACTTGTAATCTGTACATTGTTAGGACATTTTGCTGTTATCCTAGCATGTTAAACTGAAACTAAAGAAACGTTTATATCTGTATTTTGGAGTTTTCAGACCTCGTGGTTTTCTGTGCTGTGAACTTGAACTCCGCCATCTTGTGTCCACACAAGCTAACATTACAAAGCAATAACCTTATTTTATTGTCCTTTTATTTTGTATGAAAACTTATTAATGTACAAAATAGCCAGGGATAAATGTTTTCTTTTGTTTAACAAAGCTGTTCCTCCAATGCTGAACATTTGACAGTATAAAAATACATTACATTGTAAAATACTGTTCATATGACTGCATTAAACTCCTGCATGAGAGAGACAACTATAAATGACTCTCGTGATTCTTTCTTCCCATTTTCAGGAGAACAACATTACCCATTTTCAGGGCTACAACACATGCACGTTTGAGTATTTTAGCAATCGCCCCTGGGTTGTATTTGAACCCTCTTTACAGTTACCTCTAAGATTCTGTGCAATGCTCAACCCACAAGCCTATGTCACACACGCTACCACGCATTTTTGGAAAATATAGCATTTTCAAAACAATAACAGGTAACATGGTCATCTAAATATGTTATGTTGACAGTTAACACCCCATAGAAGTAAAATACCCCCTCTTTAATCAACAAATTCTTGTAGTAAATCTATGTTGATGTACTGTTTGATCGGTGCTGCTGTCTTGATCAGTACTCCCTTGAAAGAGCTTAGTGATCTCAATGGGACTTTCCTGGTTAAATAATGTAAAATATAAATTGTATAAATAATACTTAGATTTACTTTAACTGTAGGGGTATTTTTTCCATTTGTACCTGTGAGTCCAGTTTGTCCTGTTGTTCTTTGAGGTAGAGCTGGTACAGGCCCAACAGCTCCTGACACTCTCTGTACTGCTGCTGGAGACCTGACACCAACGCTTAAGGACCAATACAGGTACAAAACAAAAAAGAATATAAACTGTGCACCTATTTTATAGCCTGGCAATCAGTGCTATCAGACTGGTGCCCACTCCATCTGCCGTACCTTAAATCAGAACCAAACATGATTCAGTGTTTGCCATAGATTTTGGGGAGACTGGTGGCACCAGTAATTTTGATTTTAATAATTTCATTTTATACAATTGATGGTGTATATTTCATCTTAACAATAATTTTTGCCCAGTATTGTTACTTTTTAAAATGCTTTATTTTATAAAACAATGAGAAACAAAGTGTGCCTTTGCAGATGTTAACTCCAGGGAGTTTTTAGACTATGGAAGGCCATCATAGTCTCCCTTGTCAGTGGGAAGCACTGCATGACCAGCCAATCAGATTTGTTTATTTCAGTGACGCATGTGAAGCAAAGCAGCTCATTGGTCACCATCATTTACAAACAAAATATAATAAATAAATAAATAAATATTTATTTATTTTTTTGACAGTAAGAGAACATATTTCTACATCCATATCTATCACACTTATGAAATTAATGATTGAAATTAATTAATGAAATTAATATGAAATTAAAACAAAACAGACAGAAAAATGAATAGCCCTGCTGTTGTTTCAGATAGATAGATAAAGATCCACTGAAAAGATACTCTCTCGTTCCTGAGCGATGATCAGATTCTGCTCTTCCAGCTCCAGTATCTTCTGCTCAAACTGTCCCTGCTCATCCAAGAAGCGCTGGGCTGACTCCTCCTTCTCTTCACTCATCCTAAGAGAAAAATATAAAAAACATATTATTTCAAACACCAACAAGCAGAACAATCCACTGTCCAATCATGAAGCACTGCTCCAACTCCTCCTCACTCACCCTAAAAACATAATACGATACCAAATATAATCACTTAAACCATCATCTGTGTCTCTGTGGTCTGTGCCTAAAATACAGGTCAGTTTTATAAGGGTTTAAACATTGAAAGTAGAGAGTAATTCAATGTTTTAACATAATGCTGTATGACAGAAATGTGCAAGATCATGTGAATAGAATACTGGCTCTAGGCTGTTATGTGATTAGTGCCTTTTAGATGGATACAGTCTTACAGAGGTATCTGTCCAGAGAAAGGGAGCACGCAGCTGATCATTAAAAGTCTCACACGACATGCATCCAGTGTTTGCCATAGATTTTGGGGAGACTAAGTAATTTTGATTTGAATCATTTCATTTTATACAATTTACAACTCAAAAGTCATGTTTTATCTGTATTAGACAGAGACAGGAGTGTGAGCGCACCTGCGGAAACCTTTGAGTCAACTATTTCTTTAGACATGGATAGAAACAAAGCTAAAATAGTCTTGACAGTCAGAATCTTGGGTTACTTGTACTGTGTCAACTCAGCGCCAATTCTGGTCACTTTGATGAAACAGAACTGAGGATCTGATGTGTCTGGATTGACCAAATAAGGCAGGCTTCGCTTTAGCTTGCTTCATGCAACAGCCCCGTGCTGAACCATAGAATCTGCAGTTAAAGAGATACATAGGCCTGTACCTGGCCAGCTCCTGTATGAGGTTGGCAATCCTCTTCTTATCTTCAGGACACAGGTCTTTAAGAGAGATCTGGCTCCTCTCTCTCTCCATCTGAACACAACAAAACACATTAGAAACATTTCAGTTTCAGTTCAAAAACCCATGGGCAATACAATAAAACTTTGTGCCTGGCAGAGATTGTTGGTTCTATTGATACTTTGAGGCTGATGTCATCAACATTCCCTCAGGGTGTGATGCCAACTGTAGGCACTGCTCTGTCTAAAGGTCTGTTACTCAAATTAAACTTTATTCTGAGGTTTATTTTAATGCAATCTGACCATAAAGAACTGACTTAAGTGAACTACAACAGGTGACAAGCAGGTGGCTAAAAAGTTACAAAAAGTATCTTTAATCAAACACAGAGAAGTATGGACTATGGTCGGAAGAAGCAAAATGGCTTTAGTTATGTCTTAATAGCAATATAAAAGATACTAACCGAATTTAATTTATAAAACTCAAATATGCTTAAAGAAAATAATTATGTTTTTGCCTAGCTCAAGTACAGCAAGCAAGAATTGTTTAAAGCAGAACTATTGTGTTTGTGTGTGCTCTATGATTAGAATCTCTGGCACCCGTGGATTATTATGCTATAATTTGGACTTTTTAAAATCACAATATTCATCTAAAACAACTTAATAAAAGAAACAAGTCGTCATCATAAATGTCATCACAAAAAAGCACCCAAAGCTGCCAGTGCCTCCTATGAATAGCTGTGGATATTATTTTCATTTGTACCAAAATGACCATGTGACGCTGCTGAATCGCATATCACCAACTGAGAAAATAAAACTGGAGAAGGAAGTGCGTACATCACAGTGGGCGTGTACCAGTGGAGGTGAAAATAGGTAGATCTGCAAAATGGCATCTTGAAAATAAGTGATTAAAGATTACTCAAACATGAATCACTCAATCACATTATTATTATTATCACATTCTTCTAAATACAGTCTTAACATCACCTGTGACAGTTGTAGAAAAGCGTTTGGGCCTCTTGTAGTTTGGTCCTCCGGTGCAGAGAGAGGGACTTTCTCTGAGCTGCTGCCCCCTGAACACTCCCTCTGCCTGGGCTTGGGCCCTGCTGAATTCCCCCTCTCCCTCTGCCTGGGTGTGGCTCTCAGTGTCTGCCTTTTCACTGCAGTCTGCTTCTGCCTGGTTCTTCTTTTATTTGAGCTGTTAGGTGCAGACATGAATGGTTGGTTCAAACCTAGAAACAAAAATTGGACAAAGACAAAATAACTGAGGAGAAAATTATTTATTTATTTTTTTAGAATATTGTGCCATTTTTCTAAAGGCATTAAAAAAACTATTTTAGCACATTTAATAAATCTAATTGTAATTTTTATGTCAAGCACTGCCATTTGCGATTTATGTTTTAATATTCAGATTCTGTTCAAAGTTCAGATTTCAGTCTTTTTGATGATTCTTCTGGATGTGTTTAAAAAGCGAACAGACAAACTAATACAAGAATCACATTTCAGAACATGCCTGTACAGATCTAAACTACAGGATTAGCAGTTTTTTATGCAGAATAAGGCCCCATGGAGACACAGGAAGGGCATCTGACACACAAGGAGTGCATCTAACACACGGGGACATTTCAGAACATGTTTGTACAGATCTAATCTTGCACCCCTAAAATGTATACTTTTGCAGCTCACAATAATAAATGTAGTCAGTATTTTCTAATTATGATGCTGCTTAGCTACTTGTAAAGTTTAACTAGTATTACTAGTATTATTGCTATTCTACAAAACTGAGATAATTTAAGGAATTTAAGCTTACGTTGAACATAGTCTATGAAACAATAAAATATGATGTTGTTCTGTGGGCAGCACAATAACTTAAAAGTGCATTTGACAAATTCATGTGTTTTTCCAATTCTGACGTGGTTTGGTGTGGTAGTATCTGCGGTAAATACTTATAATAGTTTTACATCAGAACTATTGTGTCATTAAGAGGAGTTTTGGCTCTTGTTTACATTATGGTTGCTATGTAACAGTAATGGAATTACCTCCATGTATGTCACAACTGTTGCACATCTGTTACTTTCTGGTTGGACAACCAGGAAGTAAAACTATAAACTTCACTAAAATTGCAAAACTAGGCAAGAATTGTAGTAAAACCTTAATTCCAATGATGTCACCTGAGTTTTAGTTAAATGAGTCTAGTCTGTCATATGAACTTTAGGTAAAAATCGTGTATTATATTGATTTTTGCTTACCAGGAACAAACGCCAGAGGCTGCTCTTCGTCTGACACTAAATATAAAAAAAACATATATAACTCAATATAACTTTACTGTTAACAAATCCAAGAAAATATAAAGGAATAACTATAACTAATGGTAAATCTTTGAAATAAGGCAAAGTTTCAAAACTAACAACTAAAACCAAACCCCAAAAACCTTTATAACATGTGTTTTCACACGCATACTAAACAAGAGCGCATTTATAGCATGTCCCAGGATAAATCACGCGTTTATTTAAGTGAAATTCACCGTCATTCATCCAAAATATTCCCGTTTCGTGCAGGTTTGCTGTCGCTGCCGCCATTTTGAATCAAGCGCCACTCCCGTGGGACGCCCAAAAGCTCGGCATTTCGTCCGGGGGCGGGACATAACGTTCTATTACAACCATGGCAACCACTTTTAAAGAGTGTTTTCTGTTTCACCCGAACTACTACTGCCAGGTCCATAAAACAGACTTTTGACAAGATAAAGCGAATTTAGACCTAAAATTATATCAAAAACACATCAAAATGTTCTTTCGATTGATGTGTCTGAGTAGCACCATTTCCCAGTTAAACGAACATCCACTTTGGTTATGCTTGCAAATTAGCAAATCGATTTTTGACAATATATTTTTTCACAGTCAGCTTAATGGTCACATTGGTCACATTATACTATATACTGTACTACATAGAGCCTACTATACTTTCTATACTCAAAGCTCTTTACATCACCTCAACATCATCCACTCACCTATACACATTCATACACTAGTGCACACAGACACAGGGGGCGAAGTGGGTCTGGCCCAGGACACAACGACAGCATCATCTGTGGGAGCTGGAATCGCAGCACCAACTGTGGGAAAGTTAATGTCCAGAGCGGGATTCGAATTGCGTTAGGTTTAGGAACAGGTAAGTTAAGGGTTTTTGGTTATGTCTGCTAACCAAGTCTTGACTATTTATAATTTTTAGCCAAAACTAAATTATAAATAAATACATTTATTGTTTAAAAATGCTGAAAATGTCGCTGAACTTTAGTAGGATTTGTTGTAATTAAATCTACTGATTATGAAATGAACTCACTCTCCTCGGGAAAACGCAGCACGCTGATTGAACTAACACGTAGCGCTATGGCCCGCCCCGGACGAAATGCCAAGAATTTAGTCCCCCACTCCAGTGTAGCTGTGCGTCGCTAAGGGCCCGTGACCCGTCTCTTTCACTAAACTCACGCACTGATTGGCTGAAAGGCTGAAATACTGGGCTCCTATTGGCTGATGCTCTCGTTTGTCTGCTGTGTGTACTTCCGTTGTTTATATGCGGCTGTAACAGGAGGAGACTATGCGACTGTCTGAAAAACTGTAATTAAAAAAAAAAAAAATATCTAAATGGATGAAGTAAAAGATCATTTTGCGTTTAAAGGAGTGGCCGAAAGGTTAACTCTGGGGATTATACGGATTCTCGGTGCGTGTTACGTTTGTCTTAGCTCAGGAACGAACATTTGGAGGTTTAGCAGCGATGCTCTTGTTGTAATGAATGAATTATAATTTTGTTTTGCGCAGAACACATGCCCGGCGTAGCTGATGTGCGCTTTGCAGAAAGAGAACCAGCGGAGAAGCGAAGTCTGCTGTCGTGGGAGCAAGTAAGATGTTCTATTGTCGTCCTTGTCAACTAACATATACACACACACACACACACACACACACACACACACACACACACACACACACACACACACACACACACACGTGTATATGTATATACAGTGAGGTAAATAAGTATTTGAACACCCTGTGATTTTCCAAGTTCTCCCACTTCGAAATCATGGAGGGGTCTGACATTTTCATCTTAGGTGCATGTCCACTGTGGGAGACATAATCTAAAAAAAATTATCACATTGTATAATTTTTAAAATAATTTATTTATATGTTACTGCTGCAAATAAGTATTTGAACACCTGTCTATCAGCTAGAATTCTGACCCTCAAAGACCTGTTAGTCGCCTTTAAAAAGTCCACCTCCACTCCACTTATTCTCCTAAATTAGAAGCACCTGTTTGAGGTCATGAGCTGCATAAAGACACCTGTCCACCCCATACAATCAGTAAAACTCCAACTACTAACATGGCCATGGCTACGGGGCAATTGCCAACCAGCTTGGTGAAAAAAGATCCACTGTTGGAGCAATATTAGAGAAAATGGAAGAAACTAAACATGATGTGAGTGTCAATCTCTCCCTCGGACTGGGGCTCCATGCAAGATCTCACCTCGTGGGGTCTCAATGATCCTAAGAAAGGTGAGGAATCAACCCAGAACTACACGGGAGGACCTGGTCAATGACCTGGAAAGAGCTGGGACCATCGTTTCCAAGGTTACTGTTAGTAACACACTAAGACGTCATGGTTTAAAATCATGCATGGCACGGAAGGTTCCCCTGCTTCAACCAGCACATGTCCAGGCCCGTCTTAAGTTTGCCAATGACCATTTGGATGATCCAGAGGAGTCATGGGAGAAAGTCATGTGGTCAGATGAGACCAAAATAGAACTTTTTGGTCTTAATTCCACTCGCCGTGTTTGGAGGAAGAAGAATGATGAGGACCATCCAAAGAACACCATCCCTACCGTGAAGGATGGGGGTGGTAGCATCATGCTTTGGGGGTGTTTTTCTGCACATGGGAGAGGACGACTGCACTATATTAAGGAGAGGATGACTGGGGCCATGTATTGTGAGATTTGGGGGAACAACCTCCTTCCCTCAGTTAGAGCATTGAAGATGGGTCGTGGCTGGGTCTTCCAACATGACAATGACCTGAAGCACACAGCCAGGATAACCAAGGAGTGGCTTCGCAAGAAGCATATCAAGGTTCTGGAGTGGCCTAGTCTCCAGACCTAAACCCAATAGAAAATGTTTGGAGGGAGCTCAAACTCCATGTTTCTCAGTGATAGTCCAGAAACCTGACTGATCTAGAGAAGATTTGTGTGGAGGAGTCGGCCAAAATCCCTCCTGCGGTGTGTGCAAACCTGGTGAAAAACTACAGGAAACGTTTGACCTCTGTAATGCAAACAAAGGCTACTGTACCAAATATTAACATTGATTTATTTTCTCAGGTGTTCAAATACTTATTTGCAGCAGTAACATACAAATAAATTATTTTTTTTTTAAATCATACAATGTGATTTCCAGATTTTTTTTTTTTTTTAGATTATGTCTCTCACAGTGGACATGCACCTATGATGAAAATGTCAGACCCCTCCATGATTTCTAAGTGGGAGAACTTGCAAAATCACAGGGTGTTCAAATACTTATTTGCCTCACTGTACATATATATATATATATATATATACACACATACAACCCTTAACCCTTTACTAGAATCATTTGGATGATTTCAGCTCTGGAATTTCTAATCTTTACTGAATTAAAGGTAAAAGGTAGCTGGTCACTTGAAAAGTACTGCTTCATGACATCACAATGTGGAACAGAGCATTTTGAGCTTTGGAGATGGACAGACTAATAATAAGGGGTTGTGTTTTGTGAATAAAACAAAACGTAACTTCAGGTATGTTTTTGAGGAGATGACAACAGTTTAAACCTCACATTAAACAATAGGACCATTAAATGTCTTATAGTACACATTAGATATAGAACATTTAAAAGTCCTATTGTTTAATGTTTATTAAGATCTCCATTAGCATCAGCTGTACCAATTCCTGTCACTGATTCTTTTCCAGAAAAACGCATGTATTTTGCCAGAAGATCTGCGGGATTTCTACCTCACTACAGACGGATTCACACTGAACTGGAATGTCAAATTAGACAGTATGTTTCTTACAGACTTCATAATGTATGAATTATTATTTCAGGCTGACATTTAATGCATTTTGTCATACTATGATTTATGTAAGTAAAAGTAATACATTTCTGAGCAACTTCCTCCAGAGGGTGCAACTGGACGTTTGTATCACATGTGTTTCCCCACATGTTTTTCCCTAAAAAAACAGTTTAAAGGCACAATGGTAGCTGAAAAGCAAACTAATTGACATTTCTACCCTGGAAATTCTGTTAGACAGACTTAAAACCATTAGCATTTCAACCAGGTTAAAAATGTATGGTAACTTACTTTATATTTTAAAATAACTGTGTTTAAGACTTCAATTTTAATTTTCACAAACATAACTTCTTTGTATCTCCAGATACAGGTTAAACATTTTCAAATCAAATATAGCTGCCCTATTCTTAATAACAAAAACAGTGGACAGGATGTTCCATTTATTTCTGTTAAAATTTGATGTTTTGATTCAAGATGATTGTCCAATCAGAAAGCAGAATGAGCCTCATATCACGCTCTCATTTGGGTTGACAGTTTCAATGCTGAAATCCAGTTGGTTTAAACCTCAAAGGACTCTCTCTGATCTGAATGGTCACTACCTAAACTCTAGCACCTGCAGCAAATCATGAATCCTCTACACCCCATGTGTCAGATGTCATCCTGTGGGTCAGGAGGGGGTTTAAGTGTTTCTTTCTCTGTTGTTTCAGATGAGAGTGTTCCTCTGGGCTGTATGAAGCTGAACAGTGTCTCTCGTCTGTCTCCTCTGATGCCGCCTGTATCTCTGTTCTCTCTCCCCAATGCGCCCTCCCTCTGTGACCTGGACTGGGACGAAAAGGAACCAGGTCTGTGTCAGATGCCCTCCCACTGTTCGAATCCCTGTGTGTCAGATGTCCTCCCACCATCTAAACCCTAGTTTGTCTGATACCCCCTCTGTGTGTCAGATGCTCTCCCACTGTCCTGTATCACTGTGTGTCAGATGCCCTCCCACTGTTCAAATCCATGTGTGTCAGATGCCTCTTGTTCTCTCATATAACATGTTTTTCTCCAGGCTCAGCTTGGTCTCCTGCTCCTCCGCACTTTGACTCTCGCAGTCGGATTTTTGAGCTAGATTCTTGTGGAGGAAACGGAAAAGTCTGTTTGGTCTACAAGAACTGCACTCCAGGTAAAATCCCGTGCTGGTGTCCAAATGGTTGATCATTAAGGTCAGAATTCTCTGGTGGAGTTTGCTCTGTAACTGTCACCCTGCAGATATGTTGACCTGATTTATAGGTAATATCTCTGTAATTACTGGGGCTAACCACATTAAACAAAAAACTCACACAGACCTTCTCTGTCAGTTTAAATAAACAAAAGTAAAATGATTTTACCTCAGTTGAGAAGTTGCGAAGGTTGGCAGTTCAATTCCCACACACTGCAAATGATTTGTCCTTGGGGAAGACACTTCCTGCCTGCTTATGGATCCAGGATGTTTTAGATAGATATACTTTATTTACACAGTACAATGAACATTCAGTGGGTATAAGTAAATAAGTTATTAGATCGATGCTAAAATGTTGTTAGAATGTTATGTCTCAGTGTCAGTTTGCCCCAGGGCAGCTGTGGCACAGATGTTCCCCTCTCTGTATATTTCTGTCTCATATTTCTTGTATATTTCCCTCAGGTGGAGTTTACACCTGGGTTTGGTCCTGGTTTAGACCTAGTTTTTGACCTGGGGTAGTCTTGATTTGGACCTAGTTTACTAATGATTTAGAACTTGTTTAGACTTGGTATTGGCTGCTTTCATACTTGTACTGATTTGGTCCTGGATGAGGCCAGTATAATTCTGATGCAGCCTTGGATTTGGTCCTGCTTTAGTCTTGGTCTAGTCCAGGTTTAGTCCCAGCTGTAGTGGTTCTGAGCAGTGATGTTTTATCATATTTTTGCAGGCGTAGTGGCTGGCTCAGAGCAGTGAAGTCTGGTTCTTGGATCGGTCTCTGGGCTGGCACTTCCTCACCTCCTCGTTCACCTCCTTCTACAGACTGATGATCACTCACCTGGGCCTTCCTGAGTGGCATTACAACTTTACCCCCTATGGACCCTCCCCCCAGGCCAAGGTACCACCCAGTCTACACCTGCTTTAGACCTGATTTAGACCTGGCTTGGACCTGGTTTGGACCTGGATTAGATGAGGTTGAGACTCGGTTAGACTTACTTTAGTTCTGGTTGCATCCTAGTTTGACCTGGTTTAGTCCTGGATTAGTCCTGATTTGGACCTGCTTTTAGTCCTGGTTTGGACTTTGTATACATTGGTTTGGAGCGGTTTTAGTCCTGGAAAAATCCTCGTTTTTATCTGCTCTAGTTCTGATTTAGTCCTGGTCAGACTTGGTTTAATCCTGGTTTACTCCTAGTCTAGTCCTGGTTTGGATCTGGTTTAGTCTTGGTTTATACCTGGTTTAAATCTGTATTAGTCATGTTTTAGAACTCGTTGAGATTTGGTTTTAGTCCTGTTTGTATCCTGGTTTTGACCTAGTTTAGTCCTGGTTTAGATCTGGTTTATACTTGCTTTAGATCTTGTTTAGTCCCTGGTTAGTCGTGGTGGTTAAACTCTCGTTTTGACTTGGTTTAGTCCTTGTTTGAAAACTGGTTTAGGTCCTATTTAGTTCTGGTTTAGTCCTGGTTTAGACCTTGCCTAGGTTCCAGTCCACATAAGTTAGAGACAAAACCGGGACTTAGTCGGGACTGAGTCGGGACTGAGTCTGGGACTGAGTCGGGACTGAGTTCGGGTTGAGTCGGGACTGAGTTTGGACTGAGTCGGGTCGGGACTGAAACCAACTTTTGGTCCTATTTTAGTTCTGTATAGCACTCCTTAGTCCTGGTTTAGACCTGAGTCTAGGTTACTCCACAGTTATGAGACTGAACCGGGACTGAGTCGGGACTGAGTCGGGACTGAGTCGGGACTGAGGGGACTGAGTCGGGATTGAGTCGGGACTGAGTCGGGACTGAGTCGGACTCGGGACCTGAGTCGGGAACTGAACCACGTCTGTTTTGTGTCTCCAGCATTGGGCATCATTGTATCCCAACTGTAACCTCCCTGACCTTCGCTTCACCCCATGACCCACCCTGGACCCCATCTCCGACCCCCCGGTGAACCGCCTGGATCCGAGCCGAGCATTCAGAGCCAAGACCAAGACTCCTCCAAAGAAGAAACCCTCAGCCCAGGGAGGGGGAGGGGCAGGGAGGGCTGGAGCAGGGAGGGGAGGGGGAGGGAGGAGGTGAGAGGGGAGGTGGGAGTCTGGTGTAGATCTGGTTTAGACCTAGTTTAGTCCTGGTTTTGACCTGGGTAAGACCTGGGTAAGACCTGGGTAAGACCTGGGTAAGACCTGGGTAAGACCTGGGTAAGACCTGGGTAAGACCTGGGTTAGACCTGCTAAAATGCTGGCTTAGTCCTAGATTAGTCCTGGTTTAGACCTGGGTTAGACCTAGTTTAGACTGGGTTTAGACTTGTGTTAGACCTGGTTTAGCCCTGATTTTGACTTGGCTTAGACATGGGTTAGACCTGGTTTAGTCCTGATTTAGACCTGGTATCATCTTGGTTTAGACCTGGATTAGACTCAGTGTTCATTCAAAAGTATTCTGACTTCATTTAAATGCATTTACCAATGTTGTCTTGGCTAATGCTTCTCTATGGGATACAGGCTTTTGCACCGCTGCCTAAAACATAAGGGATCTCCATAGTAACAGATCATCTTTTGCACTTTTGTCTTGGTAATTCATGTTGTAATTTTTATTCAAGTAATGTAATAAAATTATAATGTATATTTATTCAATTCTGATTGTTATGCATACAAACATCAGTTGAGGGCACTATGATTACAGTTGCTGGTACAATAAGGGGTGCTAAACTAAAAATAATTCATGAATACGTGTCTTTCATTTTTTATTGACAAAAGCTTAAATCTTCTGCTTCTAAAAACTACTACAAAAGCTGCCACTATTTCTATAAACACAGTTCTGTCCATAGACTGGTTCTGTCAGACCTCAGCTCATGAAAATAAAAGAGATTCTTTCTGTTAAGTTGGTCCAACAATAATACTGTTGTTAATATAACTCACCAATGTGATACAAAACACAGTAGGTGCAAAAATACTGCCATGTAAAACACCTGTGTACAATCTAAATCTGTTGTACTGTATGATCATAGGATTGTATTACAGTATTATTTGTGTTAATATAAGGAATTATGAAAACAAACATGAGAACTGTGTGGGTTCAGATACTGACACAGAGGGGCGTTTGAAAAGCCATAACATAGGCTGGACTTTAGACCATAGACTGTGTATGCTTTAGTTCAAACAGATGTGGAAAACGCAGAGGACGTCAACTGGACTTAAGACACGTGTAAAATGGCATAAGGGCTTTAAATGGCCTTTATCTGGTTCCAAAGCCCCACCTACTCAGTTCTCTCCAACACTGTAATATTGCGCCATGCCACAGAAACTACTGTCTGGGATAGTGTCACACAGTTGTTTTCCTTATCTGTGGGGAAAGAACAGTTTTATCTGATGAAAACACAAATAGTATCACTGTGCTTCATTGGACAGTGAAAGATGTCTTACCCAGTATGTTATGTATTGGTTAATCTCTAATAAAATGGAATGTAAAATACACTGCTAAGATTAGGAGAAAGTAAACATATTTACTACTACTACTACTGCTGTTTTCAGACTAAAATACCATAACAATATCACATATGTATTTCAAAATAAATACACAGACTGCCCTATTACAGCAGTTGTGAAGCAGATGTTGGTGCATAGACCCTCTCTTTGACCACACTGCATGGTTCTATGATCATATACACTCTATGGTCATATTGATACTTTGCAGCTCATGTCATCAATGTTCCCTTGGGGTGTGAAGCTAACTGTAAGCACTGCTGTATCTGAGGCTTGTTAAGACTTTAATATGAGCATAATTTTAACAGAATCTGACCCGAAAGAGTTGGTTTAGTTGGAACTACAACTGGTGAGCTGATTTGTGCTGTTAAACAAGTCTCTCAAATAACAATAGTCACAAGCTAGATAGTATTAGCCACAGTTTTTTCAGTTAGTGTCTCTCACCTTTTTGTTGAAAATCAAGTGCCTAAACAGGACCATGAACACTCAGATTGATCACAGGCTCCTAAAATCCATTTAAATCCATTTTGTTTAGTTTTTTTGAGTTCTTTTGTGTAGACTACACACCTGACTGGGAGACAGGTGTGTTGGAGGAGAGGCACTTGACTTAAAGGTTTTAAGAGGACTCCAGCATGCTGTCTCATTCTCTATTCACTTTTATTAACACAACATTTTCTGTGCCTCTGACCTTATTCAGGTTTTTTTGAGTTTTTTAACATTTTTAGGCAATGTTTGGTAATGTGTGTATTGTGTCACCATAGTTACTGCTGAACGTTCCACCATAGAGATGCACATAGAACACCCTCAGCATCACTGCAAAGTATCAATACACTCTATGTTAAGGCTGAATAGGGTACTTTCAGCTGAAACTGGAGACAATAGTTGTTTACAGTTTTCAGTGTAGTTAGCCCCCTCCCTGCAGATAGATATAAGGCAGTGGTCACCAGCAATCTGACCAGAACTGAGAAGCGGCTTGGATGAGCAGCAAAACGTCTTCACTCCTACAACGATTTGTCCAGTTGACAGATTTGAACTTCATCTTTTGCAATACACTCTATGGTCATACATACTCATAGACTGTAGGGTCATACTACACAGTTGCGTTTCTCCAGTAGCTCTGTCTCTCTGTGTGGTTCCTCCGACTCTCCAGCAGAAGGTGCCCCTGACCAGGGGGTGGGCAGAGCTGGACCAGGAGTTTGTAGAGTCCTGTCCCCACAACGCCCCAACACAGGGCGCAACCAATGGCACCCACCACCACCAGTTACCAGCGTCTAGGAGGGGGGGTTTTGTAAGAAAGGGGCACGGTTAGAATAAGGGGCACGGTTTCAACATTACAAACAATTTGTTTGAGCATCCATATTTTACTAAATGTTTCCAATATCTTAGCTT
>JAIEZT010000013.1:322350-426336 GCA_019594935.1 Periophthalmus modestus | reverse complement strand
GACACTCCCAACATTGGCTTCTTTTTCCCAGAACGAGAAAGATTTGTCTCTCCAGGAACAACTTCAGATCAGCGTGAACGAGGCCTAAAGAGAACACAAAAGATGACGGTGAACCAGACCATCTGAGTTACAATGTAGAGGACACTAAGGATCAAGATTACCGTCTAAAGAATAATGGAGTGATTTAGGACTAAAACTATGGCAGTGACAAGCAATTAATCCTTTGATTAATCAGTTTACATCGCACAAGGACCATGAAAATTAGATTTTGTCCTATAGCAACAAAGCTGAAGTGACACCGTCTTGTGGCCATCCCAGACCGAGCCTGTATATAAGTGGGCTTTGTTTAGAATTACTTGATTAATCTCATCTGTGTTTTCATCAAAAAGCTTTTTATTACCTCCCGTTTAATTTTTATAATGGGTTACATAGCATGAAACGGAAGCACACAGAATCACTACAGAGCTTGTTTCTGCATGCCGAATGCACAACAGGAGAGTGCTGTTATTTATGATCCATGACCAAGTTGAGGGGAGTGAGTTTGGCTGTATGAAAGCAGTTTTGGATGTTGTTGCTGTAAGCAAAGCACAGGAATCAGAAAAAAGTCCAATGAAAAAAGCACAACAAGTGGCAAAAACACAGGCTGACTGAAGGGCATACGGAGCTAGTGCTGTGAAAAGTTGTTATTATGGAGATAAATGTGCTATTCACCAACCCACCCCAAGTCTACAAACTAACATCACTGCATAGCATATAGATCACTTCATTAAAGTCCAGTTGTTCAGAAAATGCAGAGTTTGTCATCACTTAGTCTCAGTGGATTGACAGATTATGTAAACATCACCACAACTGCGTTAGAAAATTGGTGCTCAATGGGAGCCGGACATCATGAAGTGCTGCATGCTGCAACAACTATAACATGATTGAAAGTTCTGGAACAGTTGCAGTTCAGCCTTACCTTCTGAGATGGCGTTCATGTTTTCCAGAGCAGCTTGAGCAGATTTAAAGGGGAAGAAGGCAGCCAGACTCACAATACTGTTAAACTTAGCCAGACTCAGCACACTCTCCTCCACCTGTGGGCAACACAGAGGCAGCAGTCAGACTACAAACACTGTGTACCCTCCTGTTTCCCTGTAGTGTTAAGAGTAATGCCAATTTGCAGCATTTATAATTATTTAAAAAACAAAACAAAAAAACCCCCAACACATTTACTTAATATTAATTTTGCTCTAAGAGTGAAGGACAATAAAATAAAAATTAATGTGTAACTGGTCAGTCCTGTCCTGTGGGTGAAACAGTCCCTCTCACGGTAAGTCATCTGGATCAGCCCCAGACTCACCTGAGGCAGTAACATCCCAATCTCCTCCACCTCTTTGACTGCGAACAGCGCATAGCCAGCCGCATGTTCAAACAGCACATGCAACAACACCTGGACACAGAAACACAAAGGTTAATACTATGAGTGATGCATAGCCGATTCTAAACCGATGCAGACGCCCCCTAAAATCAGAATTTTATGTTTAAAAGCACCCATTCTGCCTGTTTATGTGCCCCAAGGCACAACAGGTCTGCTGTAAAGTCCAGCTGCCCAGAACAGAGGTCACTATTTCAGTGGACTGACACACTATGCCGTTTTCTGATCTGTTATGTTTCCTCATCACAAACATACCTGGAGTCGTGACACGTTAAACACACAAACTCTGCATATTCATGCTGAGTTCTTCTCTCAAACAGAAAACACCCAGTTCCACCTTGTGATGTCATGTGGCAATACAGAAAGCATACCACTGTGTTTATAAACTCCATACACATTCACTAGAATCATTTGAATAATTTCAGCCCTGGAATTGCCAATCTTTTACAAAAGTAAAATGTAGCTATTACAAGGTGAAACAGATTTTGTGCTCTGGAAATGAAAACAGACTAATAAACATGTGTGAATGGAACAAAACCCCAGGTATGTGTTTGAGGAGGTAACATTATATCGTCAATTTTCTAAAATGGGACCTTTAAAATCCTGTTTCATCTGAATGAAACAGAATTTTATACACTACATTACACTGTTAATCTCATGAAAGTGTGAGATCCATGTTTATCTAGAGCAGTTTTCCAAATTGTGGTACACGTCCTCTTTTGGATTAGTCCTTGTTTAATACTGTATTGCAACCATTTTAGATCTGGTTTAGCCCTAGTTTAGACCTTGAATAGTCCTGATATAGACCTGCTTAAGACCTGGTGGTATTCAGGGGGCCAAATATTTTCTTATGTGGCATTTGTAAAGTTTGACGCACAAATGCAAAGATAACGCTGAACACGTGTTTGCGCAGCTCCACGTGGTGCTACTGTTTGCACATATTACGTGACAAATCTAAAAATGTGTCATTAAACAGCTCAAGGAAACATACACGGGGTCAGATCTATTTGCTCAAAAAGTTAAAAGTAAATTCTTAAAACGCCACAGATATGCCATTCTTCTGCGCCTCGCGCACCCACGTGCTGCCCTGGGCCTGTGCGTGACCTGCGTACGGAACTTAGATTAGCATTAGGCTAAAGCTAACCTGGACAAATCGAAATACATATTACTTTGAGAAGCGGGTGTAGTTCACTGTGCATCCGAGAGACATCATAGTAAGACTGGACGAGTGTTTACACGAGAGGTAATGTTAAACTTACTGTAAAGTCGAACAAAACAAACACGTTAGCAACATAGCCGTTAAACTTGTTCAGCTCCAGACTCCATAGGCCTCGCACTCTCTCCACATGTACGCATTAAAAGCTCCGTGAAACTTGACCAGGACTAAACAATTCAGTAACGGCTCCAAACCCTGTCTCCTGCCCCCGTGTTGACTGTTTAGAGCCGTTTATCCGCAGTTTTCTTACCATTTCTGCAGTAGCGTGTACGCAGCTCGCCGTAGCGCTTCTCTTTCGACGCAAAATGTGACCGGAGATGCGCCAGAGCCACGTTTGAGGCGCTGCCAGAGCCCAAGCACCGCGAGAAGAGCCTCAAACACCGCGAGATACGCCCTGCGGACACGTGGGGCTGCTGTTTACGGTACGTTTATTTATTTAATTAATGGTGTCCTAAAGCGAGATTAAAAGATTTATACAACAACTGATTCACTTAAAAGAGGACGAGCAGAAGAGAGGGGCAAAGGAGCAGAGGAGAGGCTCAGAAGACAGATGATCAGAGGAGAGGGTCAGAGGAGCAGAGAGGAGTCAGAGAAGAGGGTCAGAGGAGCAGAGAGGAGTCAGAGAAGAGGGTCAGAGGAGCAGAGAGGAGTCAGAGGAGCAGAGAAGAGTCAAAGAGGGTCAGAGGAGCAGAGAAGAGTCAGAAGAGCAGAGAAGAGTCAGAGGAGCAGAGAAGAGTCAGAGGAGAGGGTCAGAGGAGAGGGTCAGAGGAGCAGAGAAGAGGGTCAGAGGAGCAGAGAGGAGTCAGAGAAGAGGGTCAGAGGAGCAGAGAGGAGTCAGAGGAGCAGAGAAGCGTCAAACAGGGTCAGAGGAGCAGAGGAGAGGGTCAGAGGAGCAGAGAAGAGTCAGAGGAGAGGCTCGGATGATCAGAGGAGAGTGGAAAGGATCAGAAGAGAAGGCCAGTGGAACAGAAGGAGAGGGTCAGAAGAGTAGAGGAGACAGTCAGAGAACCTAAAATGACTGTTGATAGTTGTAATACTTGAGGAATATTTCGTATGAGGACTTTTCATCGGCACAGATGGTGAAATGATGGAAAATCATAAAAGTTCATAAAACATGTGAATGCGTCAGAGCCATGTTTGCAGTACTCTTGACTGCAGTACTTTGTGTGTACACTGTGTACTTGAGATACTTGTAGTTCGGAGCTGTGTCTCTGTGCAGCAGATGAATGTGGAGGAGGTAAAAGTCTTTTGACGTCACAAAGGCAGACATTTTTTAAGTTCCATAATTTCCTCCACAAACAAAATCTCCTGTGTTATTCTGCATAATAACGGCTAACCTTGTAGTTTAGATCTGTACAAACATGTTCTGAAATGTCCCTGTATGCCAGATGCCCTCCCTGTGTGTCAATGGGGTCTTATTCTGCATAAAAAACTCTAACCCTGTAGTTTAGACCTCTATAATCTAGACCTCTATGTTCTGAAATGTTCCTCTATGTCAAATGCCCTCCCTGTGTCTCCATGGGGTCTTATTGTAGTTTAGATCTGTACAAACATGTTCTTTTTGTCAGTTATTCTGGACGGGTTTAAAACGTGGACAGAAATCACAGATCTAATCACAATTACAACGTTTATCCGAAACTATTGGGTATTTTTCTGTCTTATTTGAAGTGTTTGCAGTACTCTTTGCTGTAGTACTCTGTGTGTACTCTGTGAACTTGAGATACTTGTACCTTGGAGCAGCAGATGAATGCGGAGATTATTAAATATTCTCAAACTCAAACTGAACTTTATATTCTACTTCTAAACAACAACAACAGTGATGATCATCATGTTACAATTTTTTACTTTTATTTGCCCTTAAAGAGACACATATGTAGCTTTTCTGGTAACACCGCCTGTTTGTCTCCATGGCAATACTGTTACTGTTTAGCCTGGAATAATAATAATAATACGTAGCGCTTTCCTAAACACTCAAAGACACTGATGAGTAATACAAAGGTTATGTAGTGTGGCATTAAACTTACCATCTCACATTTATTCAACTACATGTGTTTTTATAGCAGACAAATGCCTTGAAAGACATACAATCAAGAGTGAGTGGGCTCACCTCTCCACAGGTCTGACCTATAACCTGGCCTGGTGGCGTTGCCTGCTTATGTCTATTGATAAGATTAATGCAACTCTGTGGAACATCCCAGGCCAAGTAACATCTCCATGGAGACAAGCAGGTGATTTTCTGTCCTCCATAAACAGTTACATCGGATGTGCGTAGAAGAAGGTCTGGACTACACACAATTTACTCACTCTATTTCTAGGGCAACGAAGGATGCACTAAGGAACGTGAGTGTTTGGGTAGAAGAAGAGCGGAAGAGAGAGGAGGGGGGGAGAGAAGAGAAGGGGAGAGAGGAGAGAGGGTGGAGACAGTAGGAGGGTAGGGCAGGAGGATAGAGAGGGAGGGGAGAGAGAGTGGAGAGGGCAGGAGGATAGATACGGGGGAGAGGAAGAGGGGAGAGAAGGAGGAGAGAGGGGAGAAAGACAGGAGAGAGAGTAGAGAAAGAGGAGAGAGAGGAAGAGAGGAAAGAGAGAGGGGGGATTCTGTGAATTAAAGGAGGGAGAAAGAGGGAAAGAGAGAAAGAGAAGAGGGTGGAGGAGATTAAGAGAGAGGTTGATATAAAGACAGCTGCAGCCTCGTCCAAAACACTTCACCAACAACTGGACACAAGTGAGTACTACTATTACTACTACTGCTACTATTACTACTACTGCCACTGTTGCTACCAATAGTACTACTACTGCTACTACTAGTACTAGTACTACTACTGCTTACTACTGCCACTACTATTACTGCTACTCATGTTTTGATAAGCACTGTGGGGCACTTTCATATTTCCTTTGTTGTTAAGTCTGTATTTGTTATTTGTGTGATTTGTATGTTTGTATAGAAGCCAACTCCCGCCAAAAACCTATTCTACCTGCGAGTGTAAATAAAGTTACCTACCTACTACTACTACTGCTACTGCTTCTTCTGCTACTCCTGCCACTACTAGTGCTACTACGACTGCTACTACTACTGCTGCTGCTACTACTACTACTACTACTACTGCTACTGCTACTGGCATTACTCCTGTTAGAGTGAGTCCTGCTTATACTGGCTGTAGGTTCCATTATTGTAGGTTGTAGGTAGGTTTATTACTGTGTGTTCCAGTGTAAACAGAGCAGTAGATTCTTGTGTTTTGGGTTGACACAGCATCTTATTTCTCACCTGTGCTTTACATAAGAACTCGTCTAAGTGAGAATGCAACAGAAACCACAGAAAGAGACTCACAACCATCCCCTATTCTGAAAGATCTCTTTAAAGTTCACTGTGGAACTTTTCTGCTTGTCTATGTCCATGTTCCACAGTACAGCTTTAAACCTGTCTGTCTTCCCCTTATTCAAGGGCGGGGTTTTGCCCTCTTACAGGATACCTTGGAAAACATGCATTTGCACTGTAATATCATTTGCTGGTCTCAATGGAGGTAGATAAGTTTAAAGCTGTATTGTGGAACATTCCAGGCAAAGCAATAACACCTCCATGGAGACAAGCAGGTAAGCTCACGCGCAGCAAGATGGATTCTTGCGATATTTGTGTGAGCTTGCAAATGAGAATCCATCTTGAGATACTCCTGATGGGAGGTTCAGATTTGTTCACCTGCGGACAAACCAATCACAGAGCAGTATTGTGGGGTGGGCGGAGTCAAAAGTGAAGCGCACAAACAAACCACAACAAAACGTGACAATCTGACAAGAGCAGCTTAACAAGCAGCTGCTCCATAAAAGTTCCTTAGTACACAGACAATATTTGCAAAGCCCAGAATTTGCATTTGCATTTGTTTTTCTTCTAATAAACAAAATAAAGCTACAGTTTAGAGGTCCTATATTACACAAAATGGACTCTTGTGAACTTTAAGACATGTTAACATAATGTTGTTACCTCCTCAAAAACATACCTGGAGTTGTGTGTAGTTTCATTCAAACATGTTTGAGTAACTCTTTATTATTAGTCTGTCTCCATCTCCAAAGCTCAAAATGCTCAAAAAAAAGACGTAGTTTTCAAATTAACAGCTACGATTTATCTTTAGTTCAGTAGAGATTGGTTAGTCCAGGGCTGAAATCATCCAAATGATTCTAGTGAAGGTGTATGGAGTTTAAAAACACATTGAAGTACTTCCCGTATTACCACATAATGACATCACAAGGTGGAACAGAGTGTTTTCTGTTTCTTTCTTGCACATTTAATATTAAAAAAGACCAAATGAATCCTCTAAAAACTGTCTAAATGTGTGTTTGAGATGAGGATGAGTCTCTCCAAATCCCTGGTCACCTGTCTGCTCCTGTCACTGCTCCTGTCGCTGCACCTGGACACATCTGAGGGACACATCACCTTCTTCAGTCCCAGAGAGATGATGCTCATGAAGGTAAAGCCTCCTCTCTCTCCTCCACCTCCTCTCTGTCTCTCCTTTTTTTTTTTTTTTTTCATTCTTCCTCTTTTTCTTATCTCCTCTCTTTCATCCTCTCCTCCTCTCTCTCCCCTTCTCATCTAAACCAGTTCTAGAACAGGTCTAAACAAGGACTAAACCAAGACAGGCCTAAACAAGGACTGAACCAGGACAGGACTCAACCAGGACTAAACCAGGTCTAAACCAGGTCTAAACCATGACTAAGCCAGCACAATTCAATTCAATTTATTTTTGTAAGGCCTAAAATCACAACAGCAGTTGCCTCTTTCGGGCTGAATATGAGAATTAATTTAAGCAACAGAAAGATAGAGAATCAACAATGAAACAGAAACAGACAAGCAAATTAATCTACAGAAAACAAGCAAATGGATAACTGTCCCACAACATCCCCTGTCCTTAGACCCTCCCTCTCGGCAAGGAAAATCTCAAAAAAACCCAGTGGGGAAAAAAGAGAAACTTGAGGAGAACCATAGTGAAGGAGAGATCCACTCCCATGGACGGACAGCTGCAGATGTGTCCTGGTCTAATGTGCATCCATTTCCAGATGGAGTTGAAGTCCCAGGTCTAAACCAGGTCTAAAGCAGGACTTCTCAGACAGCCTCAGACTCAGCAGGACTAAACCTGAGGATTGTGGATTAAAGGGACTCTGTTCAAGATCAGGCTCTGGGCTAAAGAAGATTAGTCCTGTGAATTAGAAAGAAAAAAAAACAAAAACAACTGTCATTTGGTCAACACATGAACCTTTACCTTTATCAACCAGGAAAAATATGTTTTTGTTACAGAGGCACCCGAAATGGTCTGGGAATTTAACCCACAATTTAGGGCTTATTTATAAGAGGGGGTATTCTGCAAAATTGACTTTTCTGAGCTTTCTATCATGTTATATCATTGCTCCCTCATCCAAAACATGCCTGGGGAGGTTTTAGATGTCGCCCATGCATGTTTGAATAATCTAGTAATCCCTCTTGAGCTCTATTCAAACCCCCTTTGTGGGGGGTTATAAAACATGTCAATATGTTGTTTTGGGCGAATATAGCATTTCCAAAACAATAAAAGGAAACACGGTGATCAAAATATGTTATGTGTTAGCTGTTAATACCACATAGAAGTGAAATACCCCCTCTTTAATACCTCATAGAAGTAAAATACCCCCTCTTTAATACCCCATAGTAATACCTATCTTTAATGACAGTACAAATGCTATACTAGTGTTATACAGCTACTTGGTTCTTTTTATCCACCTTTTGTCCTCCTTTGGATCATTTCTTGTTTAAAACTGCACTGGAAATCATGTACAGTACTGTAATCCACTTTTAGATCTAGATTAGTCCTGTTATAGACCTGGTTTAGAGCTGGTTTAGACCTGGTTTAGTTCTAGATTAGACCTGGAATAGTCCTGTTATAGGCCTGGTTTAGACCTGGTTTAATCCTAGATTAGACCTGGAATAGACCAGTTATAAACCTGGTTTAGATCTAGTGGTACACGCAAAGTCAAATGTTTTCTTTGGCGTTACATTTTCAAAAACTGCACTTGACTCAATGTTTTTAGAGACACAAGTGAAGTGCCTGAACTCCACAACAGGGAGAGGGTTTAAAGCTGCACTGTGGAACATTGCTGGTTTGTTGCATGTAACCATTGAGCTTTGCCTGGAATGTCCCACATTATGGCATTAAACCTATCTATCTTACATTTACTCATTCATAGATGTTCTTTTTTGTCAAAAGTACCTTGAACAACATTTATTCTCAACACAGAGTGGGCTTGCCTCTCCACATATCTTTCCATAACCTGTATAAAGAAGTGGAAGTCAGTGTGATGTCACCCACAAGATTCGGCTCCAAATGAATCTTATCAAGGCTAGCAGTTATAGGGGTAATCTGAAGCCCAATTCCATATTTGGAATTCAGACTACAAGTATCATAGCAACCAAAGAGCCAATCAGGAGCAAAACTGTTGAAGGTATCGGCCCTTCTCACCTGCACCGCTGATTTTGCAGGGAAGAGGCAGTCACACCCTCAATCAAACCTATTGCTAACATTAACAGGAACGACCTCAGGGAAAGAAGGTGCCTGATTTGTCTATTAACATTCATATCTTGATTTAGAGACAAAATAGTGAACTAAAAACACCAGGATTGTGTAGAGCAGGTTAATAGAAACATTTTAAGACAAAATTGATGAGTCCGACAGCAGCAGTTACAGAGAGAGGGGCCACAGTTTTTAATGTAAAGTAAATTGGAGCCAGAGTCGATGGTGCCAGAAGCATGCCTATGATCACTTTCTATTTGAAATGTGGTGGCTAATAGGTTAGCTAGGTCCATTTATACATACAGTATATGGTACTTTCCTATAAACAATTGGTGACATTCGTAAGAATGTGCTCGCTTGAGTAAGAATACAGGTTTTTCAAGGTATTTATGAGAAATAAAAAAGATAAGTTTAATGCCATACTGTGGAACACTCCAGCGAAAGCAATTACATCTCGGACACAATCAGGTGGCAGATCCCCATCAGAAATGTTTCAAGTGCACCTTGAAATAGTCCTGATTTCGTCCTGGTTTAGTTTTGGCTTAGTTCTGGTTTAGTTCTGGTTCAGTCTTGGTTTAGTGCTGGTTCAATCTTTTTAATGTTCTGCCATGGTCCTGGTTCAGTCCTGCTTTCGTATCCTTAGGAACGCGAGGGGAAGAAGGACATGGAGCCTCGGTCCGAAGATGGACAGTTTCAGGAAGTGAACCTCCAACAGCCAGAGACTGAGCACGGAGCAACCCCAGTAAGAAGCCTGCTCCTGTCTGCTCCTCTGGATCTGTTCCTCTGGCCCTGCTCCTGTTTGCTCCTGTCTGCTCCTCGGGCTCTGCTCCTATCTGTTCTTTTTTATTATTTAGTCTTAAAGTGCATACGCCAGATTAGACTAATTTCTCTAAAACTCAGGTAACATCATTAAATGTCAGATTTGACGAAAAATCTAGTTTTGTAATTTTGTTGAAGTTTAAAGTTTCACTTCCTGGTTGGACATGTGCAGCAGATGTGACATAAGTAGAGGTAATTCCATAACTGTTACTGAACAACTATAATGTAAACAAGTGCCAAAACTAATCTAAATGACACAATAGTTATTAGACTATTACAAATAAATGACAACAGCTGTATTGGAAGTTGGATGGAGTTGATGACAGTTGATGACATAGGGAGTGGGAGTACTTTTTCTTCACAAACTGCCACTTAACTGATGTAAAATTATGGTAAATAATTAGCACATGTCACAGGTGGTAGGGTATCCAAACATGTGACTCAAATAAGAGTAATGTTACTTCAAAAATAATATTACTCAAGTAGAAGTACAAAGTAGTGGTCCAAGAAATTACTCAAGTAAGAGTAACTTAGAGAGTAACTGTCTGATTTATAAATTTGGTGGATGTAACAAAACATGAAATAAGTCACAAAATGTGTTTTTTTTAAACTGGCACAAAAATGAGCCAAACTAAATCATATCTGAAGGAGCAAGAAACACAAATGTTCAAATCATTTCATATTGTCGACATAAAGCTCAAGTCACTTAAAGAGGAACCACAACTTTTACTCAAGTAAGAGTACTGTTACACTTAATATTAACCAGGTAGGAGTAATGTTACTTCAATAAAAATTCTCTCAAGTAAAAGTATACTGATAGAAAAGTGCTCTAAAAAGTACAGTTTACTTTAAAAGTTACTAAAGTAAATGTAACTGACTAAAAGTGACTGAGTATTGCCACCTCTGGCACAGATGGTATCCATAGACTGTATATATAAATGGACAAAGCCAATGCACCAGCGGTCGCATTCCAAATAGGAAGTGAGCATGGCCGTGACTCTGCTCCATCGACTCCAATTCACTTTCTACTGAAAAAGCGTGGTTTGTAACTGCTGCTGCCAGGCTCATTATTCTGACCTTAAAATGTACATATCATCTTGTGTTTTTTATTTCACCGTTTTGTCCGTAAATCAAGATATGAACATTATTGACAGACCAATCGGGTGCCTTCCCTTTCCGAGGTTGCTCCCACTAGTGTTAGCAACAGGTTTGATTGACAGTGTTGCTAAGCACCCACTCCCTCTCAAACCAGTTGGGTATGCAGAAAGGGCTCTTTAGTTTCATGCTCGTATTTCCAAATATGGTCCCTGGTTGCAGATTAGCTGCTGGCCTTGATGAGCTTTGATGGAGCTCAACGCTGTGGGTGACATCACACTCCCATCCCACACTTCTTTATATACTCTATGGTACTGTCCCACTAGATCAGGTCATAATTAGACAAACGTTAAACTGTCAGGTGACCTTTCTCCTTTGACCCTTGTATTTTCCAGGAGAAGTCCGTAGAGGTGACCGTTCGTCTTTCTCCACGACAACTGGATCACATGGGTCCAGTTTTGGAAGAGTTTATCCATGAAATCGTGGAGGAACGACAGAAAGGTGAAACACTTTGTCTTTATTACATGTTTAAAAATACTTAATCACAAATAAAAACTCTATATGATCTTTTGTGGTGTTTACAGCTAAATAGACGCTGCTCCGCAGATGTGGACTGTCATTCTATTTGAACAGATGCTTCACAAAATGATTTAATAAACATACATTCTACAAAAATACAGTTTGGTCTTTGGAAATACTGTACATAATGAAAACCTGGTTCAGTCCTGGTTCAGTTCTGGTTCAGTTCTGGTTTAGTCCTGATTTAGTCCTGGTTTAGTCCTGGTTCAGTCCTGGTCCAGTCCAGGTTCAGTCTAGGTTTTCAGAGGTTGGAGGTGAGTTTCAGGCAGTACTCATATCCATCTTGTGCGAGGGCGGAGTCTCTGGCGATGGTCGAGGGGAGGGTCATGCTGAGGTCACTGTCAATGTACTTCCCGCTGACTCCATCCATTTCCTCCGATACGGCACAGAACAATGGAGCCACAGCGCCCTCCTCTGGTGACTGAGGGAACACAGGCTCACTTAAAGATGCACCATGGGACAACACTTTTTACGGGGCATTTAAGGAGGGGAATTACACTACTATGCGGTATTAAAGATGGGGTATTTTATTTCTATGGTGTATTCACTGCTAACACAAAAATATTTAGATCATCATGTTACACCTTATTGTTTGGAAATGCTATTTTTTATCCAAAACAACGTATTAGCATGTTTTATAAGTTTCACTTTCCTTTTTGATGCTCTGAGTCCTCCCTCCCTTTGCTCTCCACACTAAGTCATTCCCCCTTCAGAGCGCTATCATAACAAAATCAGCGTGCATCCCACTAATGAAACACACACTACTGCACATCACATCAGGTTTGTCAAGTTGCTGTGTAGTTTTGTGTCATGTTTTTGTATATTTATGGAGAATTTTCGTGTGAGAGCATGGGTGATGTAGGCCTTGTACAAGCTCCTACTTCTAACCGTAACTTGAATAGGGCCCGGGAGAGATCACTAGATTACATGTATGGATGACATCTAAAATCTCTTGAGGCATGCATTTGATGACGGAACAATCTGATGACATGGTAGAAAGATAAAACATTGATTTAGCAGAATAGCGCCTATTTACTATCAGTGGTTCTGGTACCTTGAAGAAGAAGAATCCCAGGGTTTTGAAGATCAGCTGAATTCTGAGAGGGTAATATCTCATCACCTCTGTCATCACCACCCCAGGGTGCACACTGTTCACTGACACACCTACAACGCACATACAGTACTGTCACACACCTACAGCAAATATACAGAAAAGTACTGTCCGATACACGGAAAAGTACAATCAAATAGATGGGAACGTACTGTGAGGGTCAGAGGAGATGGTGCAGAGGGAGCAGGAGAGAAGGTGCAGAAGAGATAATGCAAAGGAGATGGTGCAGAGGAGATGGAGCAGAGGATGCAAAGGTGGTGCAGAAGGAGAAGAGGATGAAGAGGTGATGGTGCAGAGAATGCAGAGGTTGTGCACAGGAGACGGAGCAGCACATACAGAGCTGTTGTAGAGGATGCTGATGATGCAGAGATGGTAAAGAGGAGATGGTGCAGAGGATTCACAGGTGGTGCAGAGGATGCAGAGATTGTATAGAGGATGCATTGATGATACAGAGGATGCATTGATGATACAGAGGATGCATTGATGGTACAGAGGATGCAGATAGATAGATAAGAACTTTATTAATCTCCAAGGGAGAAATTCAGGTGTCCGGCAGCAAACACACACTATAATAGTACAGTAAAAACAGTAGAAACAATAAAATATTAAAAATATTAAAATATCAAAATATTACTATAAATAGTGTAAAGTGCTCATATAACAAATGCAGGGATGGTACAGAGGATGCCCAGGTGGTGGCGCAGAGGGTGCAAAGGTTATGGTGCTGTGCACCATAACCTTGCAGAGGTGCAGAGGTTATGGTTCAGAGGATGCAGAGGTGGTGCAGAGAATGCAGAGGTGGTGCAGAGAATGCAGAGATGGTAGAGGATGCACAGGATGCAGAGGTGGTGGCACGGAGGATTCAGAGGTGGTGCAGAAGATGCAGAGATGGTGCAGAGGAAATAGTGCAGAGGAGGCTTGCCTGTGCCCTGCAGTCTTCGTGCGAGCTCGTTGCTCCAGAGGATGTTGTGGAGCTTGGTGTGGCAGTAGATTCTGTCGACTTTGTGAACCAGATGCTCTCCCCTGAAGTGTCTGAAGTCCACCTGTCCTTTGCTATGAGTGGATGATGACAAGATAACAATGCGAGACGGGGCACCACGCTTCAACAAGTCTAAGAGAAAGAAGAGACTCAGGCATACCATGTCTAAACTAAGATTAAACCAGAACCAAACCAGGTCTAAACCTGTATCGAACCAGGACTGAATCAGGACTAAACCGAGACTAAACCAGGACTTAGCCAGAACTAAACCAGGACCAAACCAGAAATAACCCAGGACCAAGCCAGGTCAAACCCAGGACTGAACCAGGACTAAATCAGGTCTAAACCAGACTAAATCATACCCAAATCAGGTCTAAACCAGGTCGAAAGAGATCTGAACCTGATGTAAACCAGGCCTAAACCAGGTCTTACCTAGCAGCAGGTTCGTCAGGTAAAATGGGCCCAGGTGGTTGATGGCAAACGTCAAGTCAAACCCGTCTGCCGTCATCTGTTTAGGCAGACCTGAAAATATAATGCAAAGTACTGCAGTAAAAGCACTACAAATATGCAAAGTACTGCAGGAAAAAGTATTACTGTGATTGAAACGTATGTGTATTCATGCTGTGAAGAAAATATTCACATATGTCTTTGTGTAAATCCATTTGATGTGTGTGACATTAACATATGTGAAGGCTTTGTCCCATCCTCCAGGAAACTTTGTTGTTTCATCTATTGTGACCCTGATTTTGTAATGTATGATGTCAGTCTGATATACATTCCCAGAGCTCTGATGGTCTGGGGAAGAATATACTATATATATTGTGTGGTACATATTATTTGTTTGTGTGTGTGTGTGTGTGTGTCGTGTGTCGCCCGTCCAAACAAGATCTGCGTCAAGTGTTGGGGAACCAGAACATATTGATGAGAAATCGGCTACTGGAGCAAGACAGAAATGGGCGAGATGCTCTGTTGGAATGCTACTACTCCTAGTAACCAGAAGGGTTATATGAATAGGATTTGGGAAAAATGGTTACTTCGAAACCCACAGTCCAAGCTTACGGCTAAGCAACTAGTAGCTCAGTGTTCCAACATCCGCAAACGGCAACTGCTATCACAACTTGACATTGACAAAGTACAACAAAAATGCTATGCCATTTGTGTTGTACGTGTATGTGTGTGTGTGTGTATACACACACACACACACACACACACACACACACACACACACACACACACACACACACACACACACACACACACACACACACACACACACACACACACACACATATAACCTGACAGGGCAGTAACCACTACATTGCTGCCTCTGCGCCTATTTCAATCTCATTACATTGCTGCCCCCGTGTGATCTGATTCGATCTCCCTACATAGCTTTAAACTTAAAGACTTTATTTTATTTATTATTAATTTAATATCTACAAAAAACTACTGCAATATTATATCTCTACTTTTATCTACTACTATTACTATTACTACAACTACTACTACTACTGGTGCTGCTATTACGGATACTACTATTTCTACCGCTATAACTGCTACTATTACTGTTACTGCTGCCATTACTATGGTACCATACCATACTACTAGTCCTACTATTACTACAATTACTACAATTACTACTACTAGTAGTACTACCACACCATTATGTGCATGAATAATATATTTTCATCAACAGTAGTTGTAGTAGCAGCTGTAGTAGTACTAGCCATAGTATTAGTAGCAGTAGTAGCAATTGTAGTAATAATAGCAGTAATATTAGTAATAATAGTAGTGAGATAAGTGCAGTATCACCACAGGACACAGAGCTAATAGTTCAACCCCTGAGCTGAACTTTGTCGTGAGAAAACCTACTGCTTATCTACTTCACTATAGTACTCATAGAAGTATGGTAGAAAGTACAGAGGGTTAGAGCAGCCACAGACTGAGACTGAAATCTGAACTTTAAACTAATCCCATGCCTAACAGAACATGTTTGTAGAGGTCAAATCTACAGGGTTAGCAGCTTTTGCACAGAGACACAGGCAGGGAATCTGGCACAGGAAGGGGATCTGAGAAACAGGGAGGCCACTGACACACAGTAGCCTCCCTGTTTCAAAACATTTCAGGGAAGTCACAGGGACTCAGAATCAGCCTGGATATGTAATTGTCTGCAGAGGACTGTGCTTTCTGTGAGATAAGGTAAATGGATGCATTCCAGTGAGAGGCTGTGTTAACACTGAATGGATTCACTCCATGTAACTGCAGTATTACCTCACATGACAAACTGCGCTGACATATGGGAGGGAGACCATAGACCGTATACTCACCTTATTCGGGAAGTTGCTATGGGTGCCACCATTGTCATTCGGGTTGTATTTTTTGCACGGGGCTGTTGATCCTGACAGTACTGTATTTTTCGGACTATACATTGCTCCGGAGTATAAGTAGCACCAGCGAAAAAATTAGTAATAATGAAGAAAAAAATATATATAAGTTGCACTGGACTATAAATCGCATTTTGGAGACAAATTCCTAGACCAAGAAGAGACATTTTATCTATAAAAGCAAGTTATAATAATAACAACAATAAAATAGAGAACAACAGGCTCAACATAGCATGCTAAGATAACACATGGACAACGAACTGTCTGGTATGTTTACGTAAGAGTTAATCAGATACGCTACAGTAACGTAACATATGCGGCTTGTCCACAAACACGAGAGACACGAGAGTTCTTTGATGTTTACTGTGGTCTTACCTCTTCACCACAGTTCACACTGTAGAACTAGCAAACACATCAAATATAACATAAGCTGTAGCTCGTATGACATATACACACAAAGTTTCATATGAATGTATGGAAAATATACATACCACTTTGGCCTACTAGTAAACAAGCCAGTGAAACGAAACTTTATATTTTACTTTTCAATTATTTCTTAAATAGTGCTCTGTCGGGGAAGACTTCACATTAGTGTTAAAGGCTGAACCGGAAAACAGGAAGTAGCTTTCGTGACCTTTAACTAGACTTATGATAAACTAAACATTTACAATATTGTTCCAAATGAAAAATTATCACCTTTATGGCCTTATAAATGAAGGGGAAATAAAAAAGGGGAAATTAAATATGAAATGTATAAACATACATTTTCTTACAAGTATTACAAACGCAATAGCTACCTAACACATATGTAAACACATACATAACACATAGACAGCAAATTAAATACATGTCTGGTATGTTAACTTAAGATATTAACAGTTAATCAGATAAAGCATAAAAAACAAGCTAACAAGCAAACAAGCTCCAAATCTCTAAATCCATTGAATTCTTCATCCTCTGTGTCGCTTCTGAACAACTCCGCCTGTTCTGGAAATAGATGACGCAGGACGGACGGGAAGGGGCGTTGCTTTCAACAGCGATGCTTATGATTCACCCTTTGATTGCCATTATACACGCGCTTGGAAATGTAACTGGGCCTTGATGAGTTTCATTTAAGCCGAACACTATAGGTGATGTCACACAGTTTTTTTGGCTCCCAATCCAGATTTTTAAAATATTTACAATTGCCGATACCGCTCTCATTCTGATACTGATCTTTTATCTTATTTTTTTATTACATTTTTTTTAGCCCCAACTGAATAAAATTATCAGGTATAAAAAGGCCTACTTAAAATATAATACAATTCAGAACATAGCAACAGAGACATTAGGTGATGCCTTAGCCTCTGTTTTTTCACCATATTATTTATGTTTGAGGCCAGTAAAAGACAAGGCAAGTTTATTTGTATAGCACAATTCGTACACAAGGTAATTCAAAGTGCTTTACAGAATAAGAAAGACATTAAAATCACACAAATCAAACATGAATAATCACAAATAATCATCATAAAATTGATATTAAAACATTAAAACAAAAGAGTGCAGAATAAAAATAAAAACTTAAAAAAAAAAACTAAAAAAAAAAAAAACTAAAAACTTTTCAGTCATAAAAGACAGAAGCCTGAAGCTCTGCTCCTCCTCTAATTTGTTCAAAGTTTGGTTTTCACTCTTAAGGCTCCATGACGACATTGTAGAGGTAAAACAAATGCTAGTTCTGTCATTAATAATGTTTTAGCTGTTTTAGAGCCTTCTCAGTCTGTGTTTGGGCTGCTTTGGGCATCACCTACTGCATTAGCAACAACAGCGGTGTGTGAAGGACTATTCTGTATCGACTGATCTATTCACCAAATCAGATCCAAGCCGATATTGCCTAGGTCGACTAGATCTACTACTACTACCATCAACACCACCACCACTAGGACTACTAGAGATTGATGAGTTTTTTCATGACCAATGCCATTAATGATTGTTTAGAATCCAAAGAAACTGATGGCTGATAAGCTTTGCCGATACATTTAGGCCAATATGTAGAGCTGATTTACATTATTTTCCCTAAATTACTTTAAATTTACTACAAACTCACCCACAGTTTTTTTTTTTACCACATACCTTTAAGAGAGCTGTGTACTCATGTTAAGTGCCGTTAGTCTGTTGTGCTGAAGCATTCAAATAAAGTTCTATGCATATTCTTTAGGCATTGACACAAACAAAATATTGGCTCTGCTGTAGATTTAAAGCTGAAAACCAATATGCTGAAAAGTGCAAATATCTGCCTAATATTGGTATACTATTTCAACTGCTACCACCACTACTACCAATACTATTACTACTGCTACTATTACTGCTGCTACAACTACTACTACTAATACTACTACTAATGCTTGTACCACTACTACTACTGCTACTTCTGCCACTGTGACTATTATTACTACTATTACTACTGATATTGCTGCCCTTTGACTCCCATCCCCCGCTGACCTGCCTGACACCAAGGCCACCACTCACCTGAGACCCCAGCATTGTTGACCTTTGATCCCTAATCCCTGCTCATCTGACACCCAGATGTTGACCTTTGATCCCTGACCCCCGCTTACCTGACGCTCCGGCGTTGTTGACAAGCAGGTGCAGCTCTGGCTCCTCCTCGTGTATTTTTTGGGCGAAGTCCCGTATCGAGCTCATGGATGCGAGATCCAGGATTCGGAGCAGGACCTGGTGATTCCCGGTTTCTCGGATCTGGTCTCGAGCAGCACACCCTCTCTCCAGAGACCTGCATGCCAGGATGACCCGAGCCCCCCGGTTAGCCAGGTCAAGAGCGATATGGAACCCGATACCTGCAAGTACACAAGTACTATTACTTAGTGTCGTAGCACTCCAGACCGGTCTTGAGACCAGTTTTTTGTGATCTTGGTCTCGTCTTGGACTCGAGCACATTTGGACTCGGTCTTGTCGTGGACTCAAGGTCTGACACTTGACGACTGCGATCACTTTCCCCGTGTCTCCTCGCAGAGAGAAGAGTAATGCAAAATGTGGAGGAGCTCCTCCTCATTTTGCACTGGTTAGACCAAGACCAAACTCGGCCCAAACCCTCAACTAAACTTCTGTAAAACGGCAGTGACCCCTCACATCTTTGGTTCTTCGAGGTTCTGAAAAGTCCAAGTTTCTATTGATATTTTGCAGCTGATGTATCAACATTGGTGGTGTGAAGCTAATTGAAGGCTCTGCTCTGTCTGAAGCTATTACTCAATTTAGACTTTAATCTTAGCTTTGTTTTAACACAACCTGACCATAAAGAACTGATTTAGCCGGAACTACTACAAGTGAGCTGATTTGTGCTGTTAAACAAGTCTCTCTCAAATAACATTACAGCCACAAGCTAGGTAGCATTAACCAACAATATTTCAATTAATCACTCTCACCTTTTTGTTGAAAACAACAACCACATCCTTTACTCAAGTAAGAGTATTGTTACACTGTACAATATATTACTCAGGTAAAATAACTACTATACTGTGCTATATATTACTCAGATAAGAGTACTGCTATACTGAGCTATATATTACAGGATTTAATCCTGGTAATATTCCTCTCGGGACATCAACAACAGGTGATCAGTAAACAGTCGCACGTGCCAAGGTGAGAGGTAGTAGAGGGTGTACACGTGCACGCACCTGTGTTTGCGCCCGTCACAATGGCCGTTTTCCCGCGCAGGTTCACGGGGCACGCGCGCGGGTTCCATCTCCTCCTCCTCTGCACGCGCACCACGAGGGCGAGCACTAGCGTGCACGCGGCCCAGAGCGGGTGGCTGAGGAAATCCCACCATATGCTCATGTTGGTGTCTCAGGCGCTTCAGCTGCAGAGCACGAGGCTTTATACTGCAGCAAGATGGGCGGTGCCAGAGTATGTCAAAGGTTTACGAATATTGAGTTCTGAAGATCAAATAAAACAGAGTCAGGTCAATGTGTTATAAACTGGACATTTTATAACACTGGTCACTAAATAACAAATGTTGCACAATTGTTGTTTTGATGCTGCTATTGTATAAATTTTCTACCTCCTGCATGCCCTTATCTGTATTTGTATTTATTCAGTGTGTTTTGTGTGTGTGTGTGTGTGTGTGTGTGTGTGTGTGTGTGTGTGTGTGTGTGTGTGTGTGTGTGTGTGTGTGTGTTCTATGTGCACTTTATCACCAAAGTAAGTTACTAGTCTGTGAGCTCTGCTCATGGACAATGGCAATAAAACTTCTTCTGATTCTGTTTCTGGATTTTTTTTTTTTATACATGTATTTATGCAAATACTTAGGGCTCATATTTAGTTTATGGGTTTATTTTTACAGGAACCAAGTGTAAACACATTCATATAGATAGTTTAGCTAAAGTTAGTTTCCATTTGCAGTCCCCGGGCAGGTTATAGAGGGGGTATTTTAGTTTGATGGGGTATTAAAGAGGGGGCATTTTACTTCTTTGGGGTATTAAAGAGGACATTTTCCTTCTATGAGGTATTAAGGCGGGGGTAATTTACTTCTATGGGGTATTAATTGCTAACACATAACATATTGTTGCTATTGGCTATATTGACCTAAAACAACGCATTAACATGTTTTATTTGTTTCGCTTTCATTTTTTATGCCTTTGCTCTCTATGCTAAGTTACTCCACCTTCAAAGCACTATCACAACACAATCAGCATGCATTCCGCTAATGAAACTACTGCACATCACATCAGGTTTGTCAAATTCCTGTGTACAGTTTTGTATCATGTTATTGTATATTTATCAAGAACTGTCATGCCTTGAACAGGCTCATATAGCTAACCATAAGGAGGGTTTGAATAGAGCCCAGGAGAGATCGCTAAACTACTCAAACATGCATGGATAATAATAATAATAATAACTGTAATAATAATAATTAAAGCTGCTCTTGGCAATAACGACCCTTGCCACCCCTTGCAACCGCGGGGTAAACACCATCACGAAGATCGTGCCTCTCATCCTCGCTTACATCGCCCTTCCCCCCAAAATCATCTACATATACTATTTGATTCATTCCAATGGAGATACAGGTATATCCTCATTTGATTTTTGTTCATTATGATGTGGGGGATATGTGTACCAAATTTCAATGGTGTATGACAAAAAAAATATTTTTCATCCCAGTTAATCAAAACCTCTTTATTTCTATGACAAATGTTGAACATTGCCATGGCACCACAATTGCAAATAGTGATAAGTCCTCATTGGCTTTTTGTTCAGTATGTCAAGGAGGATGTGTGTGTGTAAAATTTCAATTGTCTGTGAGAAACTTTGTTTAAAAAAAAAAATGAATTGGTGTTGTTAGGGGGTGCTACCAAGCCACAAATTTCACCAATTTTGAAAATATGGGTTGAATAAAACTGACTTTTTGTTCATGTTCAAGGGGTCAAAAATGGCCTCCATGTGGCCTTAAACCTGTGAAAAGAACCTAGTTAAAAAATTATTGTTTACATTTTTGATTAATTCTAAAATGTCTCTGATGAGAGGAGGTGCGGTGTCCTAAGCTCAGTTTAGTTACTTTGTGATGTGTGGACCTGGACTTTCCGGTGGTCCGGACATTCTTGTGGTCTGGACTTTCAAGAGGTCCAGACATTCAGGTGGTCTAGATCAGGGATCTCAGACTCGCGGCCCGCGGGCCAACTGCGGCCCTGGGGCCAGTAGTTTGCGGCCCCCGCCTTAATATGAAAGTTTAATGTTAATGCGGCCCGCGAGTCATGTGGCATGTGGCACTTTACAGTGTTGTGTGCGGAGCTGAACGAACCTACCAATCACGGTGGGGTATATGGCTCTGGGGGTGGGACATCGGTTTGATGCAGAGAAACATTTCTCAATGAGTGAAAGTTACAGCAGCGCTGCCATGGAGTGTTTTCTTCTGTGCCTGGTGCCTCGTTTCTATTGAGCACACGCCACATTCGTCTGAGCGTGTTGCGTTCACAACACCAAAAAAAAGTGTTTTAAGTTGCTGTTCAGCTGGATATTACACGTATATAAATGTACATAAATATATTCATATATTTACACACGCACGTCAGTGGCACTTAGAGAGTTCATATGAGGTCTCTCTCTGACAAAATAAATTAAAGTGATGGTTATGTGGTGGGATAAAAGAAAAGTAAAGAGCTCAGTGCAGCCTCCTGTGTCTGCGGTCACATAGTGACACCTGTGCAACCGCAATAACAGTCCCCGGTAACCCGGACCAATTATAGGGTCGCACCGTTATTTGTCGGTCATTGGCCGTGTCCCAATTCGTCTCATGCACAGTTTCAAAGTCCACTTCGAAGTGCTGTTCAAAGTGCTCGGCCAACGAAGGGTGCTCCTCTGCCTTCGCGCCGAAATGGGACTGGGAGATAGTCAGACAAGCTTTAACATTTTCTCACATTTCTCTCTTTTTTTAAACACTCTCAAAGTTCAAACCTTCAAAAAAAAAACAAAAAAAACAACAACAACACAGTATTATAGAAAGAAGCCAAATACTATACTGTGCTGGAAATAAAAATGACTTTTTTTTTTTTCAGGCCAGCTGAGAGACATTGTCCCTCCAGCAAGTCCTGGGTCTTCCCCAGGGCCTCCTCCCGGTGGGACATGCCTGAAACACCTCCCTAGGAAGGTGTCCAGGAGGCATCCTGAAAAGATGCCCGAACCACCACAGCTGGCTTCTCTCGACATAGAGAAGCAGAGGCTCTACTACAAGCTCTCCCCATGAGACTGAGCTCCTCACCCTGTCTCTAAGGGAGCGCCCAGCCACCCTGTGGAGGAAACCCATTTTAGCTGCTTCTATCCGCGATAATGTCCTTTCGGTCATTACCGAGAGCTGATGACCATAGGTAAGAGAAGGAACGTATTAACCAGTAAATCGAGAGCTTTGCCTTTCAGCTCAGCTCCTTCTTCACCACAAAAGTCCGATACAGTGACCCCATCACTGCGGAAGCTGCACTGATCCGCCTGTCAATCTCACGCTCCATCCTTCCCTCACTTGTGAACAAGACCCCGAGAAACTTGAACTCCTCCACTTGAGGCAAAGTCTCAGAGGGCAATCCACATTTTTCCGGTCAAGAAACATGGCCACGGATTTGGAGGAGCTGATTCTCATCCCGGCCACTTCACACTCAGCTGCAAACTGCCCCAGTGCCTGCTGCAGGTCCTGGCTAGGTATTTATACATATTTTATCTTTATGTTTAAATTGTAGAAAGTGTGTCAGTCAATGTGACTAAAGATACATTTGACCCTCTGTACTGTAGTCTGTAACTGTAGCCTGTAACTGTAATGGTAGCCTGTAGCCTGTATCCTGTAACTGTAGCCTGCAAATATGGCCTGTAACTGTGGCCTGTCACTGTAGCCTGTAAATGTACTCTATGGCTATAGCCCATAGCTGTAGCCTGTAACTGTAGCCTGTAACTGTAGCCTGTAGCTGTAGCCTGTATCTATAGCCGGTTGCTGTAGCCTGTCAGTGTAGCCTATAGCTGGAACTGTAACCTTTAACTGTAGCCTATAGCTGTAGCCTATAGCTGTAGCCTGTAACTGTAGCCTGTAACCGTAGTCTGTAGCTGTAGCTGTACCCTGTAAGTGTAGACCTCAGGCCTCCTGCTGAACCAGCCCAATTGATCATAAGCAGAACTTTTAACAGCAAATTGAACCATTTCTACCACTATAGCCTCAAACATCACATTGCATTGTGATAGAGACCTAAAGTGAATGTGTTTCAAGCCTTAGTAATATACAGCAGCTCTGTCAAAGCTGTGTATAAAGCACCACACTGCATCGCTCACTGCTACAGCTACAGTCTACACCAGAGGCGCAAACTGTAGCTGTAACCTGTAACTGTAGTCTGTAACTGTCGCTGTAGCTGTACCCTGTACGTGTAGACTGTAGCTGTAGCCTTTAACTATAACTGTAGCCTGTAACTGTTGACTGTAGCTCTAGCCTGTGTTATAGCTTTCTTTACCCTAAATCTTTACTTGTATTGTTATGGACCTCTTTACCTTAAATGTTTTTTTCATGGAGACGTCTGCTAAAATCAAACCCAACCTTCTTAATACCATCTGTTGTTATGCATGGGTGTATCTTGTTTGTTGCATCCAGCAGCCTGGAGCCATTTGGACGTAACTAAACTGGTACTGTTGTTTTTGATGGTATAAATAGACTGTATGTATGTTAATTTGTCAGCTGAGGGCGAGACAACACTATTACGGACAACAGCTTTGACAACTTTGACAATTGTGCACAATTGATTCAATAAAACAGATTTTTTTATTCGAGACAACGTTTCTGTTGATTATATATTTTTAAGATTTTTACTATTAGAAATTCCACAATGGTATCTCTCAACCTCCTGCACAAGCTCAAGCTTGTGCAGGAGCACAAGCTTGAGCTTGTGCAGGAGGTTGAGAGATACCGGCTAGATATAGTCGGGCTCACCTCCACGCACAGCTTGGGCTCTGGTACCCAACTCCTTGAGAGGGGTTGGACCCTCCACTTCTCTGGCGTTGCCCATGGGGTAGAGGCGGCGAGCTGGTGTGGGCCTGCTCATTGCCCCACAGCTCAGCCGTCACGTGTTGGAGTTCACCCCGGTGAACGAGAGGGTGGCGTCCCTGCGCCTTCGGGTCGGGGACAGGTCTCTCACTGTTGTTTCGGCCTATGGGCCGAACAGCAGTGCAGAGTACCCAGCCTTCTTGGAGTCCCTGGGAGGGGTACTAGACAGTGCACCTACTGGGGACTCCGTTGTTCTCCTGAGGGACTTCAACGCCCACGTGGGTAACGCCAGTGACACCTGGAGGGGCGTGATCGGAAGAACGGCCTCCCCGATCTGAACCCCGAGCGGTGTTTTGTTATTGGACTTCTGTGCTAGTCACAGTTTGTCCATAACGAACACCTTGTTCGAACACAAGGGTGTCCATCAGTGCACATGGCACCAGGACACCCTAGGTCGGAGGTCGATGATCAACTTTGTTGTCGTGTCATCTGACCTTCTTCCGCGTGTTTTGGACACTCGGGTGAAGAGAGGGGCGGAGCTGTCAACCGATCACCACCTGGTTGTGAGTTGGATCCGCTGGCAGGGGACGAAGCTGGACAGACCTGGCCGACCCAAGCGCATTGTGAGGGTCTGTTGGGAACGTCTGGTGGAACCCTCTGTCAGCAGGGTCTTCAACTCACACCTCCGGGAGAGCTTCTCCCATATCCCGGGGGAGGTTGGAGACATAGAGTCCGAGTGGGCCATGTTCTCCACCTCTATTGTCGATAGAGGCGGCTGCGCGTAGCAGCGGGCGCAAGGTCTCTGGTGCCTGTCGCGGTGGCAATCCCCGAACCCGGTGGTGGACGGCGGAAGTAAGGGATGCCGTCAGGCTGAAGAAGGAGTCCTATCAGGCCCTGCTGGCTTGTGGGACTCCTGAAGCAGCCGACAGGTACCGCCAGGCCAAGCGTGCAGCGGCCCGTGCAGTCGCAGAGAGGCAAAAAAAACTCGGGGTTGGGAGGAGTTCGGGGAGGCCATGGAGGAGGACTATCGGTCGGCCTTGAAGAAATTCTGGCAAACTGTCCGACGCCTCAGGAGGGGGAAGCAGTGCTTCACCAACACTGTTTACAGTGCGGGTGGAGAGCTGTTGACCTCAACTGGGGATGTTGTCGGGCGGTGGAAGGAATACTTTGAGGATCTCTTCAATCCCACTGTCATGTCTTCCGAGGAGGAAGCAGAGTTTGAGGACTCAGAGGCGGACTCATCTATTACCCTAGCTGAAGTCACTGAGGTGGTTAGCAAGCTCCTCGGTGGCAAGGCAGGGGTGGATGAGATCCGTCCTGAGTATCTTAAATCTCTGGATGTTGTGGGGCTGTCTTGGTTGACACGCCTTTGCAACATCGCGTGGCAGTCGGGGACAGTACCTGTGGAATGGCAGACCGGGGTGGTGGTCCCTCTGTTTAAGAAGGGGGACCGGAGGGTGTGTTCCAACTATAGGGGAATCACACTCCTCAGCCTTCCCGGTAAGGTCTATTCCAGGGTACTGGAGAGGAGAATCCGACCGATAGTCGAACCTCGGATCCAGGAGGAGCAGTGTGGTTTTCGTCCCGGTCGCGGAACACTGGACCAGCTCTATACTCTCCATCGGGTGCTCGAGGGTTCATGGGAGTTTGCCCAACCGGTCCACATGTGTTTTGTGGACCTGGAAAAGGCATTCGACCGTGTCCCTCGTAGTGTCCTTTGGGGGGTGCTCTGGGAGTATGGGGTCCGGGGCCCTTTGTTAAGCTGTCCGGTCCCTGTATGACCGGAGCAGGAGCTGTGTTCGCATTGCCGGCAGTAAGTCAGACTTGTTCCCGGTGCATGTTGCACTCCGCCAGGGCTGCCCTTTGTCACCGGTTCTGTTCATTGTATTTATGGACAGAATTTCTAGGCGCAGTCAGGGGCCGGAGGGGGTCTGGTTCGGGAACCACAGGATCTCATCTCTGCTGTTTGCAGATGATGTTGTCGAACCAGGACCTGCAACAGGCACTGTGGTGGTTTGCACCTGAGTGTGAAGCAGCTGGGATGAAAATCAGCACCTCCAAATCTGAGGCCATGGTTCTCAACCGGAAAAAAGGTGGTTTGCTCTCTTCGGGTGGGTGGTGAGCCCTTGCCTCAAGTGGAGGAGTTCAAGTATCTCGGGGTCTTGTTCACGAGTGAGGGAAGGATGGAGCGTGAGATTGACAGGCGGATCGGTGCAGCGTCTGCAGTGATGCGGTCGCTGTATCGGTCCGTTGTGGTAAAGAAGGAGCTGAGTTGAAAGGCAAAGCTCTAGATTTACCGGTCAATCTACGTTCCTACCCTCACCTATGGTCATGAGCTTTGGGTAATGACCGAAAGGACAAGATCGCGGATACAAGCGGTCGAAATGAGCTTCCTCCGCAGAGTGGCTGGGCGCTCCCTTAGAGATAAGGTGAGGAGCTCAGTCACACGGGAGGAGCTTGGAGTAGAGCCGCTGCTCCTTCACGTCGAGAAGAGTCAGTTGAGGTGGCTCGGGCATCTATTCTGGATGCCCCCTGGACGCCTCCCTAGGGAGGTGTTACAGGCACGTCCTTCCGGGAGGAGGCCCCGGGGAAGACCCAGGACACGCTGGAGGGACTATGTCTCTCGGCTGGCCTGGGAACGCCTTGGGATCCTTCCGGAAGAGCTGGAGGAAGTGTGTGTGGAAAGGGAAGTCTGGGCCTCCCTACTGAAACTGCTGCCTCCGCGACCCGGCCCCGGATAAAGCGGAAGAAAATGGATGGATGGATGGAGAAATTCCACAACACCTGTAACTTTTACCTGTAGCTGTAGCCTGTAAGTGTACCCTGTAACTGTAGTCTGTAGCTGTAGCCTGTAGCTATAGTATGTAGCTGGTAGCGGTATCCTGTAACTGTAGTCTGTAAGTGTAGCCTGTAACTGTAGTCTGTAAGTGTATCCTGTAACTGTAGTCTGTAAGTGTAGCCTGTAACTGTAGTCTGTAGCTCTAACCTTTAGTTGTACCCAGTAACTGTAGCCTGTCACTGTAGCCTGTAAATGTAGTCTGTAACTGTTGTCTGTAAGTATAGCCTATAACTGTAGCCCAGCACCAGAAAAGTTACCCCATTTTGGCTCTGAATGTTCCTCAAATAAATTCCTCTGGGACAGAAACATGTCCCAGAGGAATGAAACATGAGTCTATCTGTAACCCTCCTCCAGGTTATTCACAATAAAATACAGACAACAAAAGTTCAACTAACTCAAAGTAGCAAAATCCTGGTCTAGTCCAGGTATGCATTAGTCTGGGTTCAGTGCTCATTCAGAGAAAAAGAGACAAAAGAGGAGCTGAGTGAGAAAAAAGAGGAGGAGAGGCAGGGAGAGAAGAGGGCGAGGGAGACAAAGAGAACCATTATTATATATTATATTATTATAGCGTTATTTTAATAGATCCACGAGCAGAGCCCTGGACCCAGAGTTGTACACGGAGTATCGAAACACAACTTGGCTAGAGTTGCTGCTGTACCTCCAATGATTGCGCAGGGGTGTGACTAGCACCGCCCCCGCGAGCCTGTGCCAGGTCCCAAGTGTTCCAGAGCCCTTTGGAAGATAGTACCTCCAGCAGTCTGCTTTGGGGGGGGGGGGGACACACCCAGGGTCTGCACTGTACCACCCCGTACCAGCCTTATGGAAATGAGGCTTTATGATTTACCCCATGACGTACCTCCAAAGATAAATTGGTTAAAGGCTCGTTCTGAACCATGCCCAGGCACGGTTTCGAACTCTGGCCCAGTTGGAGGAGGTGAGCTAAAGCACAGCACGGTTGCTCTTGTGCAAGGAGAGGATAGAAGATAAGAGTCAGTGAACTCTGCTCCAAACTCACATCGAACAAACTCACAGTGGAAGCCTCCACTCCTCCACTTTGTTGTTAAATGAATAAATTCACAGTGGAGTATCTGTATACATACATGTACAACAAAGACTAAACCGTTTTTGGGTATTTCAGAACTCACCAGGCTTCACAAATGGATTACTTTATATTTAGAATTGTAATTTTTCTACAACAATAATGGTGTCAGAAGAGTGGGATCCACGAGTGGTCGTCCAGAACACATTTTGTCTTTTGTTTTCTTTCCTGGTGCATTGAGGTTTCAAAGAAGAACATGGATGGACATCCTGGATCACCACCGCTGGATTCAAACAAAGTTTTACTTGGTGACCTTTTGACTTTATTTCATTTGAAAAGGAAATCATCTATAAAGACTGGTAAATCAGGAGAATGTATTTTGGAAATGCAAAATGCTTAACATACCCAATGGCCTTAGTTCTGATCTTATACCATTTTTTAATTAATCTCACAAAAGCTACAGTGTTTTTGGCTCCAAAATGTCATGTGTTTCTCACCAGGCTTCTACAATGCCAAGATACAGATACTATCCCAACAGTAATGGCCCTCCCCCACTCCTTATTCCTCACTTTTGGGACACAGTTCATAGACTGCTCATCATTTTTTAGAGACCCAACATAAAAATGAATATCATCAACTGGTTGAGTGTGAGGACGACTGAACTTTTCTCATTATGCAGAGTTAATGCAAAGGGGCTGTGCACCTCCATCAGGTCTAAGAATGAAGATATATGAAGTAAGTGCAAAGTTCAGGAAAACAAATGTAAATTAACGTCATGTCAACAATATGCTTTAATTCTCTCACAATGTTAAGAGTGAAAAAATGTGGCAATATAAAAAAAAACAGGAAAAGAAAAAGAAAAAAAATGAAAAAAATGGAAAAGACAAAACAAAAACAAAACAAAAAGGAAAGAAAGAAAATGGTAAAGTATAGAGTGTGACAGCAGAAGTCAACTGTACGTTTGTGTGTCCTTGGATCTGTCAAACTGTATGGTGTAAATTGTGTGTCATCAGAAAATATGTAACAGCTCAAATAGTGTCAACAAGAAAATGAGAGGATGCAATTTCAACTGATCCACTCATTTTCTACATTTCTTTGTTTCTTTATATTTCTTGTTTTTTAAATTTGTATTTATTTTGTGTTTTTTGCCCCCACCGCAGCGAGTTTAATGACATAAATGTCCTAAGAAAAGTCAGCTGCTGGTACCAAAAACCCTTCTCAATTGTAATTGGACAGAAGAAACTGAATTCTTCCACAAATTCCCAAAATTTTAATGAGCTCTCTTAAAAACAAAAAAACAAAACAAAAAGCCTAATCAGAGCCGGTAGTGATCAGAAATCTAGACATCCTCGATGACTATGCGTCTGCGATTTCTTTAATAACTTTTTTGTTAAAGGAGATGCGGATGCTGCATAATTTTTCTTCTTTTTCTTTACATGCTCCTATGAAATAATCACACACTAACAACACTAACAACACTAACAAGTAACCAATTTGAAACACAGTTATGTGCTTCACTAAATGTTTGTTTCAGAATTACAGATTAACCAACGTGTTCTCTTATAGCAGAAGATAAGCCAGCAGAGGTGTTTGCTCTGAACAAACTTGACACATGTATATATAGACATATATAAATGTGTCAAAAGGAGGAATATTACAAAATTTGTTTTAGTTTTACAAAACTGAATTGCCAGAAAACAGGCGTTATCATTTATCATGTTGTTTTACATCAACTACCAGACCTGTAACCTGACAACAGCCTTCAAGACACAGAACCACAGTAAACCAACCACCACAGCTGAATGTTCTGAAGCCAGGATACAGCTTTCCACCTGGACCTAAAGCAAAAGCATCTCCTGAGCAGGAGGAGACGTGGTCTTCTCCTGAGCGGGAGGACGCGTGGTCTTCTCCTGAGCGGGAGGACGCGTGGTCTTCTCCTGAGCGGGAGGACGCGTGGTCTTCTCCTGAGCGGGAGGACGCGTGGTCTTCTCCTGAGCGGGAGGACGCGTGGTCTTCTCCTGAGCGGGAGGACACGTGGTCTTCTCCTGAGCGGGAGGAGACGTGGTCATCTCCTGAGCGGGAGGACACGTGGTCTTCTCCTGAGCGGGAGGACACGTGGTCTTCTCCTGAGCGGGAGGACACGTGGTCTTCTCCTGAGCGGGAGGACACGTGGTCTTCTCCTGAGCGGGAGGACACGTGGTCTTCTCCTGAGCGGGAGGACACGTGGTCTTCTCCTGAGCGGGAGGACACGTGGTCTTCTCCTGAGCGGGAGGACACGTGGTCTTCTCCTGAGCGGGAGGACACGTGGTCTTCTCTTGAGCAGGAGGACACATGGTCTCTTGAGCAGGAGGACACATGGTCTTCTCCTGGGCAGCACGAGATCTACGTCATTAAAACCACCCTTCTGTTTCACTGTCACTGGAGGAAAACTTCAGAAAAGTTCAGCCATTCACTTCTTTTTTATGTGACTCAAAATAACTCGACCTGTTTCTCGTCCCCAACCACAGCCCTGAAGATGGACTCATGGGCTGAAGGACAACTCCAGAGACGAGCTGTGGCCAGAGGGACGCCAAGCTGCGTGCGGACGGAGAGTACAGCCACATGTGGCCAGAGGGAGGACAAAGGGACAAAGGACAGACGATGGGAAAGATTTAACTGAACAGCGCCATGTTAAAACAGCATTCATCTTGTGACTACAAATCATATTTGATATGGACAAACTGAACTGAACACAACAATGAACTGTTGAATTTGCCTCCATGTTAGTCAACAATAATGGAACTGACTTCATCTCTGTGAACTGTTTTTGTTTTTTTTGTTTTGCATGTTCCATTAGTGACAATAATTGTTTATGAAGTATGATTAATGAATAATCAAAAGGAAGAAAGTGTGATAGAAATTTAAGTATATTTATGTTGTGAAGAAAATATTCTTATCGAATGTCTTTCACTGCATTTGATCTGTGTCAGTCTGTCAGACCCAGACCAGACGTTAACATGTGTGAAGACTCTGTCTACATCCCACAGGAAACTATGTTGTTCTACATGTCTAAGTGTAAAAGTCCATTATCTTGTGGGTGTGAAATAAAAGTCACTCTGCTTTAAAATGTATGTAGCTTTGTAGTTCTGGTATAAATACTTAGAGCTCAGATGCCCAGGGGGACGGAGAAGGGAGACTAAGGACCAGGGGGAGAGAGGCTCTAGGAGAGACTCGGGATGCCAAAAAGCTACCAGTCTGTGGCCAGGGCAGGCCTGGGCCCTGTCCTGTCTGTGTGTGCTGTAAAAAAGAATAAACCTTTTTTGTATTTCAAAACTCACCAGGCTTCACAAATGGATTACTTTTCATCTAGAATTGTAATTTTTCCAGAACGAACCCATGGAGCAGGACACGGATTGAATTTACATCAATTGCGCATGCGTTGTCGTCTTTCGTTGCTGGAGAGATCGATTTCCCCACAAAGTTTATTATTTCTCATTTTAAAGGCACAGTTAAAATCCAAGATTATTGCAGTTCTTAACTCTGCTTTTTTCTAGATTATTATTTTTAACCACTGCATGCCCAGATTTTAACGCTTTTAATCCGCTAACACATACCATCATATCTAAATGAGATTACATTAAAGTAGGAGCAGATCTAACAGACCCAGATATATTTATATTTTATGAAACCGGGCTCTCAAATAAAATAAGTGATAAGGAAATTAATAGTGAAAATGATAAAGTTTTTTGTTGTGACAGGCAATCTAAATGAGGTGGTGTTGCCATTCATGTCAAAGATCACCTGTCTGTGGACCTTCTCTTCTCCTGCTCAAAGCCTGCATGTTTTGAATATCTGTCTGTGTCTCTTTGTTATGCAAATAATCCTGATAAAAAAATGACTATTGCTGGTATTTATTGTGCCCCTTCAGGCCCTAAAAATGCTCTTGCTCTGTTCATGATGTTTTCTAAACTAATAAAGGGCAATTTAAATATTAACTGGCTGCAGAAAGAGTCTGAAACTTCGAAAGGCCTGTGACCAATGGCCTGAATCTCACACAAATCATTTCTATTCCGACTAGACCTGATCCTGGAAATTACATCATTGATGTAACCTTAAACAAACAAAGCCCCTAATTATGAGGCAAATGGCGTCTTTCCACTTGATTTTAGTGACCATTGTCCAATTGGATGAATTTGAAATACAAAAGTTAAAAGGACACGTATGTGTGTAAAGATTAAAAGATCGTATAAACATTTACTTGAGCAGGCCTTTATCTGTGACCTATGTTACAGTGTTGTAATGTGGGGTGAAGCGGACCAAAATGCAGACCAGGAGCGGTTTAACAGTGTTTATTTACAGTAGTGCAAAATAAGCGTAAAGACAAGACAAAGCAGGACTATACCGGGAGAGCGAGGCGGGAGGCAGAAGCAGGACCAGAGGCACAGGAGCAGGAGAAATCCGGGAGCATGAGTCTGGAGGAGTAGCAAAAATCCGGTAAGTATTCAAAAAACAAGACATGTAGCAATCCAAGTTAAGGCAAAGTATTCACGTTGTCACGCGGACGGACTTGCACCGAATGACAGGCGTGGGTCCCATTTATCCTCCCCAGGTGGTGCTGATCAGGGTTGACGAGGTGCAGGTGCGTGGAGGAGGAGCAGGGCGGGAGAGAGGAGAGCACAGGAGGCAGGGAAAACACGAACGTGGATCATGACATACAGTGATATCGGGATATCGGTCAGCATTCCCTGACCCTGATATGGCCTTAAACCTTTTTAGCAGTACATTTAATGAAATTGTAGACCATCATGCACCTAAAAGAAAAATTTAAATGAAAAACTGTAACAGTCTTTGGTTCAACTGAGAAATTGCAAGTTTAATCAGTGAAAGAAATGCTGTTGGAAAACACAACTAGGTCAGATTTGGATTGGACATTTTTTCACAAAAAGTAAACTAAATGTTTATCAGAAAAGCAAAAGCGTGTCATGTTTCATGTCTGCACTGATGGAGAGTCACGTCACGTCAAGTAAATTTCTGGAGGACAGTAAGATCCCTCTCAGAACCTAGTATTCATACATTACCAAGCCATATTTTATTAGATTCAGCTATTGCAAATTCTAAAGAGGAAATATGTGATGATTTCAATAGGAATTTTATCTTTGCATCTGTTTTTTATTTTTTATTTTATTTAACCTTTATTTAACCAGAAAAAGTCTCATTGAGATTAAAAATCTCTTTTACAAGAGCGTCCTGGCCAAGACAGTTTTGGATAATAATGGTCATCTGTCTGATCTTGATTATGGTTAATGCTGAACCTCGGCAGATAGCAGTCACATTTTCTCTTTAAGACCTGCCACTTACATGGAGGTCTTAAATGCTCTCTGCTCCATAGACCCAAACAGACAGGAGCTGATGACCTTGATATAAAACTTCTATTACCAGCTGCCCCAAATTTAATTCAACATCTATTACATGGCTTTAATTTATCAATTCAGATGGCAGTTATACAAGAATTATGGAAAACAGCACACGTTTTGCCTTTACATCAGTGTGGGACAACTTACAAATGTAAATCATTTCCGGCCAACATCTAAATGACTTTGTCTTGCAAAAGTTTTAGAAAAGTTAGCTTCAAATCAAGTTACCATTTATCTAAATAAATGCTCCATTTTGAAGTCTTCAGGTTTCATAAAAGGGCATAGTACTGTCACTGCAACCAGAAAAGTTTTAAATGACATTTTCAGAGCCCTTGAAACAATATTGTGTAGCTCTGTTTATTGATTTTACAAAACTTTTTGATTCAGTGGATCATGGAGTCATCTTGAAGTGTCTGAAGCAGACGTATGGAATGTGTGGGGGCTCATGGAGACACTATGCAGACCATTGTGAGGGCTTACAAGGATGCCTTGCAGACCAGAAGAGGACCCTCCTTATACACACACGCACGCACGCACACACACACACACACACACACACACACACACACACACACATACATTGAGAGACACTATAACAGCTGTCAGCATGCGGTGTGGCTGTAATGAAAGTATGATCTGAGACAGCATCATGAAATGAAACATGTGGACAAAGACAAGGATATGGACATGGAACAAAGGCTACAGAAGATGGAAGAATTAAAACAAAGTCTTAAATCCGTCTGAGCGTGACAGAGGAGTTTTTGGCGTTACGTCCTATGCGTGGCACAACTACAGGACATGATCTGTATGAAGAGGTGTCAAGATGTGTAAATGAGATGGAGCTGCGCTGGGAACTCGTGGGTTTGACAACAGACGGAGCACCTGCGATGTGTGGACACAGGAGTGAACTGGTGGACACAGGAGTGGACTGAAGGACTCAGGAGTGGACTGAAGGACTCAGGAGTGGACTGGTGGACACAGGAGTGGACTGGTGGGATAGAGGATACGGAGAAGATCAGGAGGAAAACGTGACAGGTGAGCTGACAACTTATCATTGTATCATACACCAGGAGTCGTTGTGCGGTAAAGCCTTGACAATTGAACATGTAATGAGACCATCACGCGCGCAGTTAACTTTATCAGAGCCAAAGGTTTAAATTATTGCCAGTTCAAAACATTTCTGATCGAGTTAGAAACAGAGCCTGGTGATTTGTCCTGTCACACTGAGGTGCGATGGCTAAACCAGGGAAACGTGCTGCAAAGATGTTTGAGCTGCGTGAGGAGATTTGTCTGTTCTCGGAAAGCAAAGGGAAAGACACAACACAACTCTGAGACGAAACGTTTGTGTGTGAAATGTGTTTTCTGTGACATCACGAGTCTGAATGTGATGAACCTGCAGCTGCAGGTCGGGGTCGTGTCTCTGATATGTGCAGGACATAAAACCAAACTGACTCTGTGGGAGGCACAGACAGTGTTGGTTTTCTCTCATCCAAAGATTTGTGCACTTTATTTTATTGTATTTCAATCCAATTATGTTTTAAAAATATTTCAGTTGAGTGACTGATAGAAAATTGCTGATATTATTTATTTCTTTGAAGTAAATTGATCCTACTTTTGCCATTTCCCTGAGAAAATATAATGATGGTGCCTTGAATAATCCCACTTCATTCATTTAATGTGCATGTTATGGGGATTTTTATAAGTTTGTCTTTTGTGCTTGTTGAAAATTAAAAATTACTGACAGAGCCATAAGAAAATATTGCTTTATTTATCCAATCATACAGTAATATATTTGTTAGGTTTTCAGTAGGTTCACTAGACTATGTGCGGTCATTTACATTTTCTTCACTGAACATTCGATCAGTCCGGCCCTCGGCTTGTAGCTATTTGTAGCTATTTTTTCATTTGGCCCCCTGTCCATTTGACTTTGACACCCCTGCTATAGGTGGTCATTATTTACCACAGAGCTGATTAGCCCTGAGCTTTCAAATATATATATACATATATATATAAATGTGAAAAATGAATGAGAAATTGTATTCAGGAACCGGGGGTGGGGTCACTGTAGAGCTCCATGTAGGCTATGCATATTAGTATATTCATATGCCAGTTAGCCACACATGTATTTGAAGGTTTATTGCATTTATTGAACACAAATAATGTGGTCATGAAGTGAAACTAAATTGGAAGTTTTCAAGTTGAATAGGTTCTAGTGACATTATTATAAAGCAATGGTGAGCCTATAATATTTATAATGAGTAGGCCAAAATCAAACTGTTATGCTGGTAGTATTCATTTGGAGACCGTGCTAGAGAGTTTACAGGCTTAGTGTAGCACAACTACATAATATTTTTAGAGAGAATTCAAAATGTTATCACACCTGAGCCAACTGCAATACATTCAGACCCACTAGAAAACAGAACAAATGTCTATTGTAGTCAACATTTTCTGCTGTGATTAATACAGGTACATTTAGAGACAGATGTTCGCAGCTGGCCATCATGTTGTGACATGTGAATAATCATGTGAACCCGTGCGGCACTGAAGGGGCTCAGGCCCCCCTGAGAGGGTTTTAACCAGCTGGTTGTGAGGGCTTTGGAGTAGCTGGAAGACTGGCAGAGCTCTGATGACATGGCTCTCCAATGTGGTTCAAAACTGAGGATCCTGGGGAACAACCAGAGAGAGAGAGGAGGAGAGGGAGGAGTTATGGTGCAGGGGGAGGGTCTGTCTCACTAGAGTCTGAATAGAATCACTCAGAGACGGGTCCATGAGAAACCAGAACGAAGGAGTTTATTTGGGACTAAAAGAGGACAAGAAGGACACTACTACCACTACTACTACCACTACTACTACTACAACTACTGCTACTACTTCTGGGAAATGAGAGGAGAGGGGATTTTGAGATTTTGAGAGAGTAGCTTTATGCATGTTTTTGTCATTCTGGTGCAGAAAAGGACTATAAAAAGTAAAAGTAGAGGAGAAAAAGAGATAGCAGATGGAGAGAAGAGAGAGAGAGAAGAGGGGTTAGGAAAGTGAGAGGAGAGAGAGGAGGGTTAGAGAGGGAGGGGAGGAGAGAGAGAGAGGGGAGAGAAAGAAAGAAGAAGAAGAAGGAACAGGAGAGAGAGGGACAGAAGGAGAAAGTGAGAGTAAAGAGAAGTGAAGAGAGAGAAAGATGGTTCAGTCCATGGAGCTCGGGTCTTCAGTCGAGAGGAAGACCCTAAAGTCTAGAGTCCGCATCCAGAACCAAATACTGAGACTTGGACTCGCCGAGACCCTCTCGACCTACGTCATGATGGTAGGGCATCTGACACACAGGGAGGTCCTCTGACACACAGGGAGGTCCTCTGACACACAGGGAGGGCATCTGACACACAGGGAGGTCCTCTGACACACAGGGAGGTCCTCTGACACACAGGGAGGGCATCTGACACATAGGGATATGTTTTTGGTCTTAGTTTAATTCTGTTATATACCTGGTTTAGTCCTAGTTTAGACCTAGTTATCATAGTTGTCATCCTGTTACAGTCCTGTTACAGTCCTGTTATAGTTCTGTTATTGTCCTTTAGTTCTGTTTAGTCCTGGCTTAGTCCTGTTTTGGTTCTGGTTTAGTCCAGGTTTGTTTCAGTTTTGTTCTTAAAAATCTTAAAAATACTGTGTACATACTTTGAGAAAAGTATTGAGTTAGTAAAAATACTTCTGTCTGAATAAAAGTACCCAATGTTTCCAGTACATGTAGTATGTGGTATTAATACTGCACTATCAGACACGTAGTATTTATTTGTACTGCAGTATGAGACATGTTATCAGGGTTAAACTCCATGTGGTGATGACTCTGGACCATGTGACCAAAGCGGGGCTTGGGGTCACGTGACAGAGCTGCTTCGTCCGATTGGTCCAACCAGGGGGAGAAATAGGAAGTGGAAGTGGGGTAAAGGGTCAGAGGTCACATGGAGAGGTCAGCTGACAAAACACAGGAGCCCCGGGAAGCATGTGAGAGCACAGTAACGGGAACAGGTTTTGTCCGGTTATAGTCTTGGTTCAGTCCTGTTTTAGTCATGTTTTAGTCTTGGTTTAATCCTGGATTAGCCCTGGTTTAGTTCTGGTACATTCCTGATTTAGTCCTGTTATAGTCCTGGTTCAGGCCTGGTTCAGTTCTGGTTTAGTCCTGGTTTAAGCCTGTTTTAGTGCTGCTTTAGTCTAGGTTAATTCTAGTTCAGTTCATAGTTCTGTATTGATCCTTCTTTAGTCCAAATCTCGATTGAACCCCTGACCCTGTGGTTAGAGGGCAGCTGCTATCTGGTTTTACAGTCAGCGTCTGGAAGTTCAGGCTGTGTGGTTTTGTTATCATCTCCTCAGGGTCACGGCTGTGCAAAGAAACGAGTCTGCAGAAAACAATAATAACATGGGACAATCACAATAAGTACTGCATTTGTGAAGTGGAAGTACAGATGCAGGAGACAAAAACACTTCAAGTTAAAGTACCACATTAGAAAATGTACTTAAGTAAAAGTACACACATATCTGTTTGGAAATGTAATAAAAAATAAAAACGTTAAAGTATTTAAATGAACTGTATGTACTTTATGTCTTACCATAAAAAAAAACTCAGTTGGGATTGTAGAGGCTGCACTAGCACTGATTCATGATTGGCTGCAGGTGCTGGGGTTTATGTAGTGACCATTCACATCAGAGAGAGGCATTTTAGGTTTAAATCAACTGGATTTCAGCACTGGAACTGGCAACCCAAATGAGAGACACATGTGAGGCTCATTCTGCTTTCTGATTGGATAATCATCTTGAACCAAAGCACCAAATTACAACATAACTAAATGTAACATCATGCCCAATGTTTTTGAATAAACCAGTATTACAACTTTTCACAGTAAAATTTATATTTGAACATACTTAACTCGTATCAGGGGACACTGGTGTACAGGTTCTATATTACGCAAAACTGACTCTTGTGAGCTTTAAGTCATGTTATAATGTCATTACCTCCTCAAAAACAGACCTGGGGTTGTGTTCTGTTTCATTCACGCATATTTGAATGACCCTTTATTATTACTCTGTCTACATTTCCAAAGCTCAAAATGCTCTGTCCCACCTTGTGATGTCATGAAGCAGTAGTTTTTAAGTTCACAGCAAAGTTTAAAAACACAGTGGAGCACTTGGAGCACAAGGTGGAACGGAGTGTTTTCTGTTTGAGAGAAGAACTCTCCTAAATATGAAAGGTTTGTGTGTTAAAAATGTGTGAATGAAACAAAACACAACTCCACATATGTTTGTGATGTGCAAACATTATAACAGAGATCAGAAAATAGAGTAACATGGCCCCTTTAATGAAAATCTCACATACAGGTTCATTAAAGCATATTGATAATTTTTTTGTGTTGATTTTTCTTGATTTCATAATATGTCTGGCTAGTTTTATTTCTTCAGTTCTGTTTGCTTAAGGCACAGACTTCAGGATGTGACCATAGAATAATCCCTGGGTCATTTCAGCAGGTTTCAAACTGCAAATGTACTTTACTTTTACTACACTTTTAGTGCACTGCAAGTCTAGTGGGCTAGAAAGTACAAAAACCTGCCCTCAAATATCGTGAAGTAAAAGTATAAAGTACACAGTGTAAACTTTACTTGCAGTGTAGTGTTGACACAATGCAAACATTTCAAACTTGATTTTGATACTAAGGAATAAGACTCAATACTCCATATCAATTTTGAAACCACAATGATAGACAAGAGAACTTTCTGAAAAAGATTATATATTGAATAAGTTTGAAAGCTTGCTCAGGTTGCTCAAACTGACGTAAAGACAGATTTTAAATCTTGTTTTAGCTTCACCCTGAATCACTGGTTTAGTCCTAGTTTAGACTTGATTTAATCCTGGTTTAGTCCTGGTCTAGTCCTGGTTTAGTACAATTTTATTGTGAGTGTAGCTCTGTTTTGGTCCTAATTTAGTTTTTGGTTAGTAGTTTAGTCCCATGTTTAGTCGTATGTTTTGGTCTTTGGTCTTTTGGTCTCTAGTTTATTCTGTGTTCAGTCCTGATTCAGTCCTGCATCACGACAGTCGATAGCAGTCGGTATGACAGTGGGTACAGTAATGAGTACTACAGTGGGTACAGTATAACAGTCGGTACAGTATAACTTTCGTCGGTATTTTTTATTTATTTATTTTATTTATTTATTTATAACCTTTATTTTGCCAGGCAAAACATTAAGAACAAATTCTTATTTACAATGTTGGCCTGGTGTGCAAAAGCACCAAGGGAAAGGGAGAGGGAGTGAAACAAAACACACACACACAAAAAAAATAAAAAATAAAAAAATAAAAATAATAAAAAAATTAATAATAAAACAATCAGAAATATAAATACATAAAATGACCTTCAGTTACTAAAACATTTACATGAGTGTTTAAAAATGTCCTTCACTTTACATTTAAAAGCAGAAAGAGAAATTCTTAAGTCCAATTTAAGAGAATTCTGAGCCAAATTCCAATCATTAGCAGCAGCACAACGAAATGACATGAGGCCAAAAGAAGAGCTGGATTTGGGAGTTTTCAGTGTGATGAGCTGTGAGGAGCGAGTGTGTTGTATCTAGAGGAAGTCTCCTGTTGTAACAGCTGACTAAGATAAGTGGGGTGTGAGTCCTAACATGGTTTTATATATGAACATGACAGTCAGACAGACTGTATGACAGTCAGTATAGTATAACAGTTGGTACGACAGTCGGTACAGTATAACAGTCGGTACGACAGCCGGTACAGTATAACAGTTCGTCCATGACAGTCGGTACGACAGTCGCGACATGTTTGGTACGACAGCGACATTAGATGATGGTGTCAGAGGTCTATTAAAGATAATCCTTTTATTCATCAGATGGTCACAGGTGTTATTGTTTACTCGTTCACCTGTTGTTTATTTGTTTTACAGGTTTTCGGGCTGTGCTCCGTGGCCCAGGTGGTCACAGGTAAAGGAGAGTTCGGACACTACATCAGTATAAACTTGAGCTTTGGCCTCGCTGTCGCTCTGGGAGTGCACGTGGGTGGTGGAGTCTCAGGTAAGGGCTTGTATGTGGGGGGAGGAGTCTCAGATGAGGTGCTGCAGTATTAGTAGTAGTAGGAACAGTATTTGTTATATACACATACTTCCCCTAACAATATTGATAAATTTATCCCAGAACATTGGAGTGTCTGCAACATTCACATATGACCCGGGACCAATGCACCATGTTGGGAAGAGTCCTAAAATGTATTTAGTGACAGAATGCTGAAGATCTATGCTAAAATGTATTTTGTAATCTATCCTGTTACAGGGTCCAATCGCAGAATTGTATTCTTAACACTTCAATATAAATACTCCATACAAAAGTATTCATAGTGTAAAGATGCAACATAGGATTAAAGCTGTTTTGTCTATTTCACAGTTTGCTCTGCAGTTCACTAATCACTGGACAAGGAAAAATCTCACCTGCCTCACCACAAGAGCTGTGTTTTATATTTTTCTTAATAATTCAAGGCAGTTGAAATTGTGTGATTAAATACTAAAATGTATTCCTCTGATTTAAAAAAAAGTAACTGAATACCACCAAATGAAAAAGTAACTGTACCACAATACAGTTACTCAAGTTACTTCCCAACACTGCCTGTGGAATACGTGAACCATACAACATAAACGTTAAAAGTTAAAGTGCTGGCACTCCAGACAGCATGGTCCCAGTAATTGTACTAGGTCTTGACCCGGGAAATTGCTGGAGGACAAAAATGCAGGGATATCAGAATTGGGCCTATTCACACATGACCCATGCTGGGCAAAATGCAGGAAAATTGCTGGGCTGCAGGCTGTGTGAATGGGGCTATATACTTTTAGGAGACATAAGAACCCAGCAGTCTTAGTCTCCTGTGTGTTCTGTTACGAGCTTTTAACTATGTTGCATTTGAGGCTTGAGTGCTCAAAAAAAAATCTGTATGGACTTGATACTCACTCCCAGTTCTGATATCCACATGATAATTTCAAAAGCTATTTTTTTAGACAATATTGTAACTTTTAATACTAAATAACTTTCCTTATGTTACTATGGGGTCTTATATTCAGTTCAGGAAAGGTCCTATTTTATCCTGTTTGTATTTCTTTTTTTTGGAATCTTTACCTGCTCAAATGAGTATGTAGTTTTGACACTAGTTTTAGTATCTGTTTTAGATACTTTTGACACTACAATTAAGGTTAAGGTACACTTTGAACTAAGTGTATGAAGAGTCTATATATCATACATAGTAATTCTAAATACCCAAAAAGCATAAGTAGTAGCAGTAGAAGCAGCAGTAGTAGTAGTCATAGTAACAGCAGTAGTAGTAGCAGCAGTGGTTTTAGTAGTAGTAGTAGTAGTAGTAGTAAAAGTATTTGTTGTACTTTCAGGAGCCCACATGAACGCGGCAGTCTCCTTCTCTTCCTGCGTCTTTGGAACTCTCCAGTGGAGGCTCCTCCCACTTTACATCACAGCGCAGTTCATTGGCTCATTCCTCGCCGCAGCAACTGTCTACGCCGTTTACTACGGTCAGACCATAAGCCCTGGTTTAGCTCTGATTTAGACCTGGTTCAGTCCTGGTTCAGTTCTAGTTCAGTCCTGGTTTAGTCCTGGTTCCCTCCTGGTTCACTCCTGGTGTGTTTTGCGCCCCCAGAGGCCATCCACAGTTATTGTGGGGGGAACCTGACAGTGTCGGGCCCAGGGGCCACAGCCGGGATCTTCTCCACATATCCAGCCCCTTATCTGTCCCTGAGCGGAGGCTTCATCGACCAGGTGGGATATATTATTCCTACTACTACTACTGCTACTCCTGCTACTCTGGACTAAAATGGGATCAAACCAGGGTGCTACTACTACTACTATTACTACTACTACTACAGTACTATTACTTACAGCTGTAGAATTTGCTGGTCCTATCAGATCTTTGGGCTCGTGCAGGTGTTGCAGTAGCAGTACTAGTTGAAGCAATGCTTCAGTGGCCGAGAATTTACCCTTTAACCAGAGCAGGGTGGTTCAGTCCCTTCTGATTGGTGCATGCTTCTGTTGTGCCTTTGGGCAAAGCACTTCACTGCCCACATTCAGGAATTGTATGTTGAGTTGAGCCGGGTTGTCTCGGGCCGGGTCACAGGCATGGGTACAGTGGTCGTCTTGAATGGCAGTTTTTGACTGAATCAAGCAGTCTCTCTCTACACAGCAGTAGCTGAGGTTTTGAAGGTTTTACACAAGCTCTTGCTCAGCCTCTCAGATAATGACAGTGGTGGTAATAATAGCATTAGTAGTAACCCTAATAACAGCAATAGTGGTAGTAGTATTATTAGTAGTAGTACTTACACCCTCTGTACACCCTCTGCAGGTATTTGGCACGGCCATGCTCCTCCTCTGCCTGTCCGCTCTCTCTGACCGCAGGAACCAGCCATGTCCTGCAGGTGGCGAGCCTGTGGCCGTGGGGCTCCTGGTGCTGCTCATCGGGATGTCAGTGGGGAGCAACAGCGGCTATGCCATCAACCCCACAAGAGACATAGGGCCCCGAGTGTTCACTGCCATCGCAGGCTGGGGCCCCGAGGTCTTCAGGTGAGACTGCTCCATAACTGCATATGTCTCTGGACATAGGTAAACCGCTAGCTGCCATGTTCCAAACAGGAAATGAGCATAGGCACACCTCCGGCTCCTTCATCTTTGGCTCCAATTCACTTTCTCTTGAAAAATCATGGCCCTTCTCTCAGTAACTGCTACTGTTTTGACCTTAAAATGTTGGCTTTAACCAACTCTACATGACCCTGGGGTTTGTAACGAGTCAAGATATGAACATTAATAACAGACCAATCCATTTTTTTTGCCACAGACACTCCCACTAGCATTAGCAAGAGGTTTGAATGACAGCGCCTGCCCCGTGTCAAATTAGAGGTGCAGGGTTCAATATCCTGGCTATCGATTGGCTCTTTCTTTGCTATGACACTTGTGATCAGAATTCCAAATAAGGAACAGGGCTCCAGATTAGCCGCTATAACTGCTAGCCTCTATGAGCCTCATTTGGAGCCAAACGCTGTGGGTGACATCACACTCATTTAGTCCATTTCTTTATACAGTCTGTGGTGAGGACTGACCCTGGACCAGCCTGGGCACAAAAATGTTTATCAGAACAAAACAGAGCCTGAGGTCTGCTCCAAAACATCTGTCAATTATTCACCGCTCTGCTTTTCACCATGACAAGTTGAAAACCTCCTTCCCCTTCTCCTCCTCCTCCTCCTCCTCCTCCTTCTCTTTATGTTACAGTGTAAAGTGGAGCTGTTCACTTAGAGACAGAGAGAACTTGTGACCTTCTGGTTGTGAGGCAATGTGCTAACCACTCTGCTACTGTGCCATAAATTGTGTTGGATTAAGCTAAGATATTGGAAACATGTAGTAAAATATGGATGCTCAAAACAAATTGTGTAATGTTGAAACCGTGCCCCTTTTTCTAACCGTGCCCCTTTCTTTAACCCCCCCCTCCTCAGAGCTGGTAACTGGTGGTGGTGGGTGCCATTGGTTGCGCCCTGTGTTGGGGCGGTTGTGGGGACAGGACTCTACAAACTCCTGGTCCAGCTGCACCACCCCCTGGTCAGGGCACCTTCTGCTGGAGAGTCGGAGGAACCACACAGAGAGACAGAGCTACTGGAGAAACGCAACTGTGTAGTATGACCCTACAGTCTATGAGTATGTATGACCATAGAGTGTATTGCAAAAGATGAAGTTCAAATCTGTCAACTGGACAAATCGTTGTGGGAGTGAAGACGTTTTGCTGCTCATCCAAGCCGCTTCTTCAGTTCTGGTCAGATTGCTGGTGACCACTGCCTTATATCTATCTGCAGGGAGGGGCTAACTACACTGAAACTGTAAACAACTATTGTCTCCAGTTTCAGCTGAAAGTACCCTATTCAGCCCTTAACATAGAGTGTATTGATACTTTGCAGTGATGCTGAGGGTGTTCTATGTGCATCTCTATGGTGGAACGTTCAGCAGTAACTATGGTGACACAATACACACATTACCAAACATTGCCTAAAAATGTTAAAACTCAAAAAAACCTGAATAAGGTCAGAGGCACAGAAAATGTTGTGTTAATAAAAGTGAATAGAGAATGAGACAGCATGCTGGAGTCCTCTTAAAACCTTTAAGTCAAGTGCCTCTCCTCCAACACACCTGTCTCCCAGTCAGGTGTGTAGTCTACACAAAAGAACTCAAAAAAACTAAACAAAATGGATTTAAATGGATTTTAGGAGCCTGTGATCAATCTGAGTGTTCATGGTCCTGTTTAGGCACTTGATTTTCAACAAAAAGGTGAGAGACACTAACTGAAAAACTGTTGGCTAATACTATCTAGCTTGTGACTATTGTTATTTGAGAGACTTGTTTAACAGCACAAATCAGCTCACCAGTTGTAGTTCCAACTAAACCAACTCTTTCGGGTCAGATTCTGTTAAAATTACGCTCACATTAAAGTCTTAACAAGCCTCAGATACAGCAGTGCTTACAGTTAGCTTCACACCCCAAGGGAACATTGATGACATGAGCTGCAAAGTATCAATATGACCATAGAGTGTATATGATCATAGAACCATGCAGTGTGGCCAAAGAGAGGGTCTATGCACCAACATCTGCTTCACAACTGCTGTAATAGGGCAGTCTGTGTATTTATTTTGAAATACATATGTGATATTGTTATGGTATTTTAGTCTGAAAACAGCAGACTAAAATACTTCTCTCTGTTTACTTTCTCCTAATCTTAGCAGTGCATTTTACATTCCATTTTATTAGAGATTAACCAATACATAACATACTGGGTAAGACATCTTTCACTGTCCAATGAAGCACAGTGATACTATTTGTGTTTTCATCAGATAAAACTGTTCTTTCCCCACAGATAAGGAAAACAACTGTGTGACACTATCCCAGACAGTAGTTTCTGTGGCATGGCGCAATATCACAGTGTTGGAGAGAACTGAGTAGGTGGGGCTTTGGAACCAGATAAAGGCCATTTAAAGCCCTTATGCCATTTTACACGTGTCTTAAGTCCAGTTGACGTCCTCTGCGTTTTCCACATCTGTTTAAACTAAAGCATACACAGTCTATGGTCTAAAGTCCAGCCTATGTTATGGCTTTTCAAACGCCCCTCTGTGTCAGTATCTGAACCCACACAGTTCTCATGTTTGTTTTCATAATTCCTTATATTAACACAAATAATACTGTAATACCATCCTATGATCATACAGTACAACAGATTTAGATTGTACACAGGTGTTTTACAGGGCAGTATTTAGATTGTACACAGGTGTTTTACAGGGCAGTATTTAGATTGTACACAGGTGTTTTACATGGCAGTATTTTTGCACCTACTGTGTTTTGTATCACATTGGTGAGTTATATTAACAACAGTATTATTGTTGGACCAACTTAACAGAAAGAATCTCTTTTATTTTCATGAGATGAGGTCTGACAGAACCAGTCTATGGACAGAACTGTGTTTATAGAAATAGTGGCAGCTTTTGTAGTAGTTTTTAGAAGCAGAAGATTTAAGCTTTTGTCAATAAAAAATGAAAGACACGTATTCATGAATTATTTTTAGTTTAGCACCCCTTATTGTACCAGCAACTGTAATCATAGTGCCCTCAACTGATGTTTGTATGCATAACAATCAGAATTGAATAAATATACATTATAATTTTATTACATTACTTGAATAAAAATTACAACATGAATTACCAAGACAAAAGTGCAAAAGATGATCTGTTACTATGGAGATCCCTTATGTTTTAGGCAGCGGTGCAAAAGCCTGTAGCCCATAGAGAAGCATTAGCCAAGACAACATTGGTAAATGCATTTAAATGAAGTCAGAATACTTTTGAATGAACACTGAGTCTAATCCAGGTCTAAACCAAGATGATACCAGGTCTAAATCAGGACTAAACCAGGTCTAACCCATGTCTAAGCCAAGTCAAAATCAGGGCTAAACCAGGTCTAACACAAGTCTAAACCCAGTCTAAACTAGGTCTAACCCAGGTCTAAACCAGGACTAATCTAGGACTAAGCCAGCATTAAGCCAGGTCTAACCCAGGTCTTACCCAGGTCTTACCCAGGTCTTACCCAGGTCTTACCCAGGTCTTACCCAGGTCTTACCCAGGTCTTACCCAGGTCAAAACCAGGACTAAACTAGGTCTAAACCAGATCTACACCAGACTCCCACCTCCCCTCTCACCTCCTCCCTCCCCCTCCCCTCCCTGCTCCAGCCCTCCCTGCCCCTCCCCCTCCCTGGGCTGAGGGTTTCTTCTTTGGAGGAGTCTTGGTCTTGGCTCTGAATGCTCGGCTCGGATCCAGGCGGTCCAGGCGGTCGGAGATGGGGTCCTGGGGGTCGCGAGATGGGGTCCTGATACAATGATGCCCACTGCTGCGAAGGTCAGTGGCTGATACAATGATGCCCACTGCTGGAGACACAAAAGAGACGTGGTTCAGTCCCGACTCAGTCCCGACTCAGTCCCGACTCAGTCCCGACTCAGTCCCGACTCAGTCCCGACTCAGTCCCGACTCAGTCCCGGTTTTGTCTCATAACTTATGTGGACTGGAACCTAGGCAAGGTCTAAACCAGGACTAAAGTAGAACTAAAATAGGACCTAAACCAGTTCCAAACAAGGACTAAACCAAGTCAAAACGAGAGTTTAACCAACCACGACTAACCAGGGACTAAACAAGATCTAAAGCAAGTATAAACCAGATCTAAACCAGGACTAAACTAGGTCAAAACCAGGATACAAACAGGACTAAACCAAATCTCAACGAGTTCTAAAACATGACTAATACAGATTTAAACCAGGTATAAACCAAGACTAAACCAGATCCAAACCAGGACTAGACTAGGAGTAAACCAGGATTAAACCAAGTCTGACCAGGACTAAATCAGAACTAGAGCAGATCAAAACGAGGATTTTTCCAGGACTAAACCCGCTCCAAACCAATTGTATACAAAGTCCAAACCAGGACTAAACCAGGTCCAAATCAGGACTAATCCAGGACTAAACCAGGTCAAAACTAGGATGCAACCAGAACTAAAGTAAGTCTAACCGAGTCTCAACCTCATCTAATCCAGGTCCAAACCAGGTCCAAGCCAGGTCTAAATCAGGTCTAAAGCAGATCTAAACCAGGTCTGAACCAGGTGTAGACTGGGTGGTACCTTGGCCTGGGGGGAGGGTCCATAGGGGGTAAAGTTGTAATGCCACTCAGGAAGGCCCAGGTGAGTGATCATCAGTCTGTAGAAGGAGGTGAACGAGGAGGTGAGGAAGTGCCAACCCAGAGACCGATCCAAGAACCAGACTTCACTGCTCTGAGCCACTACGCCTGCAAAATATGATAAAACATCACTGCTCAGAACCACTACAGCTGGGACTAAACCTGGACTAGACCAAGACTAAAGCAGGACCAAATCCAAGGCTGCATCAGAATTATACTGGCCTCATCCAGGACCAAATCAGTACAAGTATGAAAGCAGCCAATACCAAGTCTAAACAAGTTCTAAATCATTAGTAAACTAGGTCCAAATCAAGACTACACCAGGTCAAAAACTAGGTCTAAACCAGGACCAACCCAGGTGTAAACTCCACCTGAGGGAAATATACAAGAAATATGAGACAGAAATATACAGAGAGGGGAACATCTGTGCCACAGCTGCCCTGGGGCAAACTGACACTGAGACATAACATTCTAACAACATTTTAGCATCGATCTAATAACTTATTTACTTATACCCACTGAATGTTCATTGTACTGTGTAAATAAAGTATATCTATCTAAAACATCCTGGATCCATAAGCAGGCAGGTGAAGTGTCTTCCCCAAGGACAAATCATTTGCAGTGTGTGGGAATTGAACTGCCAACCTTCGCAACTTCTCAACTGAGGTAAAATCATTTTACTTTTGTTTATTTAAACTGACAGAGAAGGTCTGTGTGAGTTTTTGTTTAATGTGGTTAGCCCCAGTAATTACAGAGATATTACCTATAAATCAGGTCAACATATCTGCAGGGTGACAGTTACAGAGCAAACTCCACCAGAGAATTCTGACCTTAATGATCAACCATTTGGACACCAGCACGGGATTTTACCTGGAGTGCAGTTCTTGTAGACCAAACAGACTTTTCCGTTTCCTCCACAAGAATCTAGCTCAAAAATCCGACTGCGAGAGTCAAAGTGCGGAGGAGCAGGAGACCAAGCTGAGCCTGGAGAAAAACATGTTATATGAGAGAACAAGAGGCATCTGACACACATGGATTTGAACAGTGGGAGGGCATCTGACACACAGTGATACAGGACAGTGGGAGAGCATCTGACACACAGAGGGGGTATCAGACAAACTAGGGTTTAGATGGTGGGAGGACATCTGACACACAGGGATTCGAACAGTGGGAGGGCATCTGACACAGACCTGGTTCCTTTTCGTCCCAGTCCAGGTCACAGAGGGAGGGCGCATTGGGGAGAGAGAACAGAGATACAGGCGGCATCAGAGGAGACAGACGAGAGACACTGTTCAGCTTCATACAGCCCAGAGGAACACTCTCATCTGAAACAACAGAGAAAGAAACACTTAAACCCCCTCCTGACCCACAGGATGACATCTGACACATGGGGTGTAGAGGATTCATGATTTGCTGCAGGTGCTAGAGTTTAGGTAGTGACCATTCAGATCAGAGAGAGTCCTTTGAGGTTTAAACCAACTGGATTTCACTATTGAAACTGTCAACCCAAATGAGAGCGTGATATGAGGCTCATTCTGCTTTCTGGCTTTCTGATTGGACAATCATCTTGAATCAAAACATCAAATTTTAACAGAAATAAATGGAACATCCTGTCCACTGTTTTTGTTATTAAGAATAGGGTAGCTATATTTGATTTGAAAATGTTTAACCTGTATCTGGAGATACAAAGAAGTTATGTTTGTGAAAATTAAAATTGAAGTCTTAAACACAGTTATTTTAAAATATAAAGTAAGTTACCATACATTTTTAACCTGGTTGAAATGCTAATGGTTTTAAGTCTGTCTAACAGAATTTCCAGGGTAGAAATGTCAATTAGTTTGCTTTTCAGCTACCATTGTGCCTTTAAACTGTTTTTTTAGGGAAAAAAAACATGTGGTGGGGAAAACACATGTGATACAAACGTCCAGTTGCACCCTCTGGAGGAAGTTGCTCAGAAATGTATTACTTTTACTTACATAAATCATAGTATGACAAAAATGCATTAAATGTCAGCCTGAAATAATAATTCATACATTATGAAGTCTGTAAGAAACATACTGTCTAATTTGACATTCCAGTTCAGTGTGAATCCGTCTGTAGTGAGGTAGAAATCCCGCAGATCTTCAGGCAAAATACATGCGTTTTTCTGGAAAAGAATCAGTGACAGGAATTGGTACAGCTGATGCTAATGGAGATCTTAATAAACATTAAACAATAGGACTTTTAAATGTTCTATATCTAATGTGTACTATAAGACATTTAATGGTCCTATTGTTTAATGTGAGGTTTAAACTGTTGTCATCTCCTCAAAAACTTACCTGAAGTTACGTTTTGTTTTATTCACAAAACACAACCCCTTATTATTAGTCTGTCCATCTCCAAAGCTCAAAATGCTCTGTTCCACATGTGATGTCATGAAGCAGTACTTTTCAAGTGACCAGCTACCTTTTACCTTTAATTCAGTAAAGATTAGAAATTCCAGAGCTGAAATCATCCAAATGATTCTAGTAAAGGGTTAAGGGTTGTATGTGTGTGTATATATATATATATATATATATATATATATATATATATATATATATATATATATGTACAGTGAGGCAAATAAGTATTTGAACACCCTGTGATTTGCAAGTTCTCCCACTTAGAAATCATGGAGGGGTCTGACATTTTCGTCATAGGTGCATGTCCACTGTGAGAGACATAATCTAAAAAAAAAAAAAAAAAATCTGGAAATCACATTGTATGATTTTTAAAAAAATAATTTATTTGTATGTTACTGCTGCAAATAAGTATTTGAACACCTGAGAAAATAAATCAATGTTAATATTTGGTACAGTAGCCTTTGTTTGCATTACAGAGGTCAAACGTTTCCTGTAGTTTTTCACCAGGTTTGCACACACCGCAGGAGGGATTTGGCCGACTCCTCCACACAAATCTCTCTCTAGATCAGTCAGGTTTCTGGACTATCACTGAGAAACATGGAGTTTGAGCTCCCTCCAAACATTTTCTATTGGGTTTAGGTCTGGAGACTAAGACACTCCAGAACCTTGATATGCTTCTTGCGAAGCCACTCCTTGGTTATCCTGGCTGTGTGCTTCAGGTCATTGTCATGTTGGAAGACCCAGCCACGACCCATCTTCAATGCTCTAACTGAGGGAAGGAGGTTGTTCCCCCAAATCTCACAATACATGGCCCCAGTCATCGTCTCCTTAATATAGTGCAGTCGTCCTCTCCCATGTGCAGAAAAACACCCCCAAAGCATGATGCTACCACCCCCATCCTTCACGGTAGGGATGGTGTTCTTTGGACGGTCCTCATCATTCTTCTTCCTCCAAACACGGCGAGTGGAATTAAGACCAAAAAGTTCTATTTTGGTCTCATCTGACCACATGACTTTCTCCCATGACTCCTCTGGATCATCCAAATGGTCATTGGCAAACTTAAGACGGGCCTGGACATGTGCTGGTTGAAGCAGGGGAACCTTCCGTGCCATGCATGATTTTAAACCATGACGTCTTAGTGTGTTACTAACAGTAACCTTGGAAAGGGTGGTCCCAGCTCTTTCCAGGTCATTGACCAGGTCCTCCCGTGTAGTTCTGGGTTGATTCCTCACCTTTCTTAGGATCATTGAGACCCCACGAGGTGAGATCTTGCATGGAGCCCCAGTCCGAGGGAGATTGACACTCATGTTTAGTTTCTTCCATTTTCTAATAATTGCTCCAACAGTGGATCTTTTTTCACCAAGCTGGTTGGCAATTGCCCCGTAGCCATGGCCATGTCAGTAGTTGGAGTTTTACTGATTGTATGGGGTGGACAGGTGTCTTTATGCAGCTCATGACCTCAAACAGGTGCTTCTAATTTAGGAGAATAAGTGGAGTGGAGGTGGACTTTTTAAAGGCGACTAACAGGTCTTTGAGGGTCAGAATTCTAGCTGATAGACAGGTGTTCAAATACTTATTTGCAGCAGTAACATATAAATAAATTATTTTAAAAATTATACAATGTGATAATTTTTTTTAGATTATGTCTCCCACAGTGGACATGCACCTAAGATGAAAATGTCAGACCCCTCCATGATTTCGAAGTGGGAGAACTTGGAAAATCACAGGGTGTTCAAATACTTATTTACCTCACTGTATATACATATACACGTGTGTGTGTGTGTGTGTGTGTGTGTGTGTGTGTGTGTGTGTGTGTGTGTGTGTGTGTGTGTGTGTGTGTGTGTGTGTGTGTGTGTGTGTATATGTTAGTTGACAGTTGACAAGACGACAATAGAACATCTTACTTGCTCCCACGACAGCAGACTTCGCTTCTCCGCTGGTTCTCTTTCTGCAAAGCGCACATCAGCTACGCCGGGCATGTGTTCTGCGCAAAACAAAATTATAATTCATTCATTACAACAAGAGCATCGCTGCTAAACCTCCAAATGTTCGTTCCTGGGCTAAGACAAACGTAACACGCACCGAGAATCCGTATAATCCCCAGAGTTAACCTTTCGGCCACTCCTTTAAACGCAAAATGATCTTTTACTTCATCCATTTTGATAATTTTTTTTTTTTAATTACAGTTTTTCAGACAGTCGCATAGTCTCCTCCTGTTACAGCCGCATATAAACAACGGAAGTACACACAGCAGACAAACGAGAGCATCAGCCAATAGGAGCCCAGTATTTCAGCCTTTCAGCCAATCAGTGCGTGAGTTTAGTGAAAGAGACGGGTCACGGGCCCTTAGCGACGCACAGCTACACTGGAGTGGGGGACTAAATTCTCGGCATTTCGTCCGGGGCGGGCCATAGCGCTACGTGTTAGTTCAATCAGCGTGCTGCGTTTTCCCGAGGAGAGTGAGTTCATTTCATAATCAGTAGATTTAATTACAACAAATCCTACTAAAGTTCAGCGACATTTTCAGCATTTTTAAACAATAAATGTATTTATTTATAATTTAGTTTTGGCTAAAAATTATTATTATTATTAGTCAAGACTTGGTTAGCAGACATAACCAAAAACCCTTAACTTACCTGTTCCTAAACCTAACGCAATTCGAATCCCGCTCTGGACATTAACTTTCCCACAGTTGGTGCTGCGATTCCAGCTCCCACAGATGATGCTGTCGTTGTGTCCTGGGCCAGACCCACTTCGCCCCCTGTGTCTGTGTGCACTAGTGTATGAATGTGTATGAATAGGTGAGTGGATGATGTTGAGTTGATGTAAAGAGCTTTGAGTATAGAAAGTATAGTAGGCTCTATGTAGTACAGTATATAGTATAATGTGACCAATGTGACCATTAAGCTGACTGTGAAAAAATATATTGTCAAAAATCGATTTGCTAATTTGCAAGCATAACCAAAGTGAATGTTCGTTTAACTTGGAAATGGTGCCACTCAGACACATCAATCGAAAGAACATTTTGATGTGTTTTTGTTATAATTTTAGGTCTAAATTCGCTTTATCTTGTCAAAAGTCTGTTTTATGGACCTGGCAGTAGTAGTTCGGGTAAAACAGAAAACACTCTTTAAAAGTGGTTGCCATGGTTGCAATAGAACGTTATGTCCCGCCCCCGGACGAAATGCCGAGCTTTTGGGCGTCCCACGGGAGTGGCGCTTGATTCAAAATGGCGGCAGCGACAGCAAACCTGCACGAAACGGGAATATTTTGGATGAATGACGGTGAATTTCACTTAAATAAACGCGTGATTTATCCTGGGACATGCTATAAATGCGCTCTTGTTTAGTATGTGTGTGAAAACACATGTTATAAAGGTTTTTGGGGTTTGGTTTTAGTTGTTAGTTTTGAAACTTTGTCTTATTTCAAAGATTTACCATTAGTTATAGTTATTCCTTTATATTTTCTTGGATTTGTTAACAGTAAAGTTATATTGAGTTATATATGTTTTTTTTATATTTAGTGTCAGACGAAGAGCAGCCTCTGGCGTTTGTTCCTGGTAAGCAAAAATCAATATAATACACGATTTTTACCTAAAGTTCATATGACAGATTAGACTCATTTAACTAAAACTCAGGTGACATCATTGGAATTAAGGTTTTACTACAAATCTTGCCTACTTTTGCAATTTTAGTGAAGTTTATAGTTTTACTTCCTGGTTGTCCAACCAGAAAGTAACAGATGTGCAACAGTTGTGACATACATGGAGGTAATTCCATTACTGTTACATAGCAACCATATGTGTAACAAGAGCCAAAACTCCTCTTAATGACACATAGTTTGTTTCTGATGTAAAACTATTATAAGTATTACCGCAGATACTACCACACCAAACCACGTCAGAATTGGAAAAACACATGAATTTGTCAAATGCACTTTTAAGTTATTGTGCTGCCCACAGAACAACATCATATTTTATTGTTTCATAGACTATGTTCAACATAAGCTTAAATTCCTTAAATTATCTCAGTTTTGTAGAATAGCAATAATACTAGTAATACTAGTTAAACTTTACAAGTAGCTAAGCAGCATCATAATTAGAAAATACTGACTACATTTATTATTGTGAGCTGCAAAAGTATACATTTTAGGGGTGCAAGATTAGATCTGTACAAACATGTTCTGAAATGTCCCCGTGTGTTAGATGCACTCCTTGTGTGTCAGATGCCCTTCCTGTGTCTCCATGGGGCCTTATTCTGCATAAAAAACTGCTAATCCTGTAGTTTAGATCTGTACAGGCATGTTCTGAAATGTGATTCTTGTATTAGTTTGTCTGTTCGCTTTTTAAACACATCCAGAAGAATCATCAAAAAGACTGAAATCTGAACTTTGAACAGAATCTGAATATTAAAACATAAATCGCAAATGGCAGTGCTTGACATAAAAATTACAATTAGATTTATTAAATGTGCTAAAATAGTTTTTTTTAATGCCTTTAGAAAAATGGCACAATATTCTAAAAAAATAAATAAATAATTTTCTCCTCAGATATTTTGTCTTTGTCCAATTTTTGTTTCTAGGTTTGAACCAAGGAGTTCCATTCATGTCTGCACCTAACAGCTCAAATAAAAGAAGAACCAGGCAGAAGCAGACTGCAGTGAAAAGGCAGACACTGAGAGCCACACCCAGGCAGAGGGAGAGGGGGAATTCAGCAGGGCCCAAGCCCAGGCAGAGGGAGTGTTCAGGGGGCAGCAGCTCAGAGGAAGTCCCTCTCTCTGCACCGGAGGACCAAACTACAAGAGGCCCAAACGCTTTTCTACAACTGTCACAGGTGATGTTAAGACTGTATTTAGAAGAATGTGATAATAATAATAATGTGATTGAGTGATTCATGTTTGAGTAATCTTTAATCACTTATTTTCAAGATGCCATTTTGCAGATCTACCTATTTTCACCTCCACTGGTACACGCCCACTGTGATGTACGCACTTCCTTCCAGTTTTATTTTCTCTCAATTGGTGATATGCGATTCAGCAGCGTCACATGGTCATTTTGGTACAAATGAAAATAATATCCACAGCTATTCATAGGAGGCACTGGCAGCTTTGGGTGCTTTTTTGTGATGACATTTACGATGACGACTTGTTTCTTTTATTAAGTTGCTTTAGATGAATATTGTGATTTTAAAAAGTCCAAATTATAACATAATAATCCACGGGTGCCAGAGATTCTAATTATAGAGCACACACAAACACAATAGTTCTGCTTTAACCAATTCTTGCTTGCTGTACTTGAGCTAGGCAAAAACATAATTATTTTCTTTAAGCATATTTGAGTTTTATAATTAAATTCAGTTAGTATCTTTTATATTGCTATTAAGACATAACTAAAGCCATTTTGCTTCTTCCGACCATAGTCCATACTTCTCTGTGTTGATTAAAGATACTTTTTGTAACTTTTTAGCCACCTGCTTGTCACCTGTTGTAGTTCACTTAAGTCAGTTCTTTATGGTCAGATTGCATTAAAATAAACCTCAGATTAAAGTTTAATTTGAGTAACAGACCTTTAGACAGAGCAGTGCCTACAGTTGGCATCACACCCTGAGGGAATGTTGATGACATCAGCTACAAAGTATCAATAGAACCAACAATCTCTGCCAGGCACAAAGTTTTATTGTATTGCCCATGGGTTTTTGAACTGAAACTGAAATGTTTCTAATGTGTGTTTTGTTGTGTCAGATGGAGAGAGAGAGGAGCCAGATCTCTCTTAAAGACCTGTGTCCTGAAGATAAGAAGAGGATTGCCAACCTCATACAGGAGCTGGCCAGGTACAGGCCTATGTATCTCTTTAACTGCAGATTCTATGGTTTCAGCACGGGGCTGTTGCATGAAGCAAGCTAAAGCGAAGCCTGCCTTATTTGGTCAATCCAGACACATCAGATCCTCAGTTCTGTTTCATCAAAGTGACCAGAGTTGGCGCTGAGTTGACACAGTACAAGTAACCCAAGATTCTGACTGTCAAGACTATTTTAGCTTTGTTTCTATCCATGTCTAAAGAAATAGTTGACTCAAAGGTTTCCGCAGGTGCGCTCACACTCCTGTCTCTGTCTAATACAGATAAAACATGACTTTGGAGTTGTAAATTGTATAAAATGAAATTATTCAAATCAAAATTACTTATGCCGCCATAGTCTCCCCAAAATCTATGGCAAACACTGGATGCATGTCGTGTGAGACTTTTAATGATCAGCTGCGTGCTCCCTTTCTCTGGACAGATACCTCTGTAAGACTGTATCCATCTAAAAGGCACTAATCACATAACAGCCTAGAGCCAGTATTCTATTCACATGATCTTGCACATTTCTGTCATACAGCATTATGTTAAAACATTGAATTACTCTCTACGTTCAATGTTTAAACCCTTATAAAACTGACCTGTATTTTAGGCACAGACCACAGAGACACAGATGATGGTTTAAGTGATTATATTTGGTATCGTATTATGTTTTTAGGGTGAGTGAGGTGGAGTTGGAGCAGTGCTTCATGATTGGACAGTGGATTGTTCTGCTTGTTGGTGTTTGAAATAATATGTTTTTTATATTTTTCTCTTAGGATGAGTGAAGAGAAGGAGGAGTCAGCCCAACGCTTCTTGGATGAGCAGGGACAGTTTGAGCAGAAGATACTGGAGCTGGAAGAGCAGAATCTGATCATCGCTCAGGAACGAGAGAGTATCCTTTCAGTGGATCTTTATCTATCTATCTGAAACAACAGCAGGGCTATTCATATTTCAGTCTGTTTTGTTTTAATTTCATATTCTGCAAAGTGTGATAGATATGGATGTAGAAATATGTTCTCTTACTGTCCAAAAAAAATAAATATAAATATTTATTTATTTATTTAGTTATTATTATATTTTGTTTGTAAATGATGGTGACCAATGAGCTGCTTTGCTTCACATGCGTCACTGAAATAAACAAATCTGATTGGCTGGTCATGCAGTGCTTCCCACTGACAAGGGAGACTATGATGGCCTTCCATAGTCTAAAAACTCCCTGGAGTTAACATCTGCAAAGGCACACTTTGTTTCTCATTGTTTTATAAAATAAAGCATTTTGAAAAGTAACAATACTGGGCAAAAAATTATTGTTAAGATGAAATATACACCATCAATTGTATAAAATGAAATTATTAAAATCAAAATTACTTGTGCCACCAGTCTCTCCAAAATCTATGGCAAACACTGAATCATGTTTGGTTCTGATTTAAGGTACGGCAGATGGAGTGGGCACCAGTCTGGTAGCACTGATTGCCAGGCTATAAAATAGGTGCACAGTTTATATTCTTTTTTTTTTGTACCTGTATTGGTCCTTAAGCGTTGGTGTCAGGTCCTCCAGCAGCAGTACAGAGAGTGTCAGGAGCTGTTGGGCCTGTACCAGCTCTACCTCAAAGAACAACAGGACAAACTGGACTCACAGGTACAAATGGAAAAAAAATACCCCTACAGTTAAAGTAAAACTAAGTATTATTTATACAATTTATATTTTACATTATTTAACCAGGAAAGTCCCATTGAGATCACTAAGCTCTTTCAAGGGAGTACTGATCAAGACAGCAGCACCGATCAAACAGTACATCAACATAGATTTACTACAAGAATTTGTTGATTAAAGAGGGGGTATTTTTACTTCTATGGGGTGTTAACTGTCAACATAACATATTTAGATGACCATGTTAGCTGTTATTGTTTGAAAATGCTATATTTTCCAAAAATGCGTGGGCAGCGTGTGTGACATAGGCTTGTGGGTTGAGCATTGCACAGAATCTTAGAGGTAACTGTAAAGAGGGTCAAATACAACCCAGGGGCGATTGCTAAAATACTCAAACGTGCATGTGTTGTAGCCCTGAAAATGGGTAATGTTGTTCTCCTGAAAATGGGAAGAAAGAATCACGAGAGTCATTTATAGTTGTCTCTCTCATGCAGGAGTTTAATGCAGTCATATGAACAGTATTTTACAATGTAATGTATTTTTATACTGTCAAATGTTCAGCATTGGAGGAACAGCTTTGTTAAACAAAAGAAAACATTTATCCCTGGCTATTTTGTACATTAATAAGTTTTCATACAAAATAAAAGGACAATAAAATAAGGTTATTGCTTTGTAATGTTAGCTTGTGTGGACACAAGATGGCCGAGTTCAAGTTCACAGCACAGAAAACCACGAGGTCTGAAAACTCCAAAATACAGATAAAAACGTTTCTTTAGTTTCAGTTTAACATGCTAGGATAACAGCAAAATGTCCTAACAATGTACAGATTACAAGTGTTTAACATTTGGTAGCCTTTAACAGAAAATAGTGAGAAAGAATCATGAAAGTGATTTATAGTTGTTTCTGTCACCAGGAGTTTAATGTAGTGAGGAGAAACAGCAGGAAATCTTCCAAGTGGTGGGTGAAGGTATTACCAATCACTAAAACAAAGGATCTCAGGCTGAGTAGATGATTACTGATGATATAATTACAATTCCCTTGAATAAAATATCAGGAATATTACAGAGAAATAAAATATAATACACATTTTAGCAAGCTTTTAACTGTATTTATATTGTTTTTAAGGCTTATGTAAATGACTATTGCAAACCTTTTACTGTTTTTAACTATTTCCTCTCTTGGCATGGACTCACATTATGACTTGCATCACTGCATATAAGAACAGAAGAACAGAGTATATTATTAGGGGCACATTATGCCATTCTAACCTATCACACATGGATGACATTTAAAATCTCTTCAGGCATGTTTTTGATGAGTAATAAATAAAATAATAACAATACTCCCTCTTTAAAAAACAGTTACAAAACATAGATCTCATTTCCAAACTTTTCATTAATTTAAGCTGACCTATTCCAGCCATTTGTTTTAGTTTCCTGAATGTCAGTGCAGATACTGAAAAAGAACTGTACCCGTTTCTGTGCCAATGGTTTTATATTGTTATCTGAATTATTGTGATTGTTAATTCATCTTAAACTTTTCTTTGTCCTGTTTGTGTCCAGATGAGAGCAGAGGAGGCCTCACACAGCAGCACGTACGGCTGTGCAGGAAAAGCTAACACAATCAACCAAGCTAACACTAACCTAGTTAATGGCTCAGTGTGTGACGGCTCCTATCTCAGCCTGGCTCCCCCTCATGGGACGACACCGGGCGCATTTCCATCATGCAACTGTCCCTCAGCCACAGGTCCAGCATCTACCGTCAAACATCCACCCGACACCTCTGCACCACCCCACGGCCCAGTACAACCCGGCCGCCCAGTACCACCATTCTACTGCAGCTCTACACCCGCATGTCCTACACCCTCAGGTCAGCACCACAACCAAATGTCAAAATATGTCTTGCCCCAGTAGAAATATATTGTATAAGCAACTCTTTAGGTCCAAATAAGTTTGCTGCATTTATTGTCCGAGAATCTGGACTTCACTGTTAGCATGCTAGTTGCTGGCTGACTGCATGTGTATTTTGTGTTTGGTGCAGCACCTACACACCCCTGCACCACCCTCTGCCCCCGGCCCCAGGGCAGGTCACGTGACGAGTGAAGCCATCCTCCCTCTGAGCACTGGGGCCTGTCAGTGCCACCAACCCAAACCACAGGAAACACTCTGCTCCCGTGATCCAAGTCCAGACCAAAACTTGGGTCCAGACAGCGGATACGAGACCCAGCCGATGAACAAGACCTGCAATGAGCACCACAGGTAAGGCGGGAAGGAATCTGACACACAGGGAGACCATCGGAGACATGGATACATAGGGGTGTGCTAAAATATCGATATGTTTAAATAAATTTATAAATAAATAAATTAAATAAATGCACAAAACACAGTAATATAACTACTATTAAAGCAAACAATGAAATATTAACAGATCCCAAAGATATAAATAATGAGTTTTATGCTTTCTATCAATCATTATATTCATCGAGAATTGAGTTAAATAAAGCAGGGTGTAAAAAATTTCTACATGACTTAACATTAACCTCATTATCTAAAGAAGAAAGTACAAATCTTAACAGTAAAATTTCATTGATCGAGCTTCATACTGCCCTAAATAGCATGAAACAGGGTAAATCCCCAGGTTGGGATGGGATCCCTCCGGAATTTTATCTTACTTTTTGGAATGATTTAGGGACTTTTGTTCTTAAAATGATTTGGACTTCAATTGAGAAAGGTTCCTTCATTAATGATGCGAACCAAGCAATAATCACTATTTTACCTAAACAAAATAAAGATCAAACTCTATGTAGTAATTATAGGCCTTTATCACTGCTTAATACTGATGTTAAAGTCTATGCTCGTATCCTGGCTCATCGCATTGATCCATATATGTCAAAAATGATTAATTGTGACCAAACCCGGTTTTATCAAAAATCGATTGGCATCTGATAACATAGACGTTTACTTCATATTATCCACGCCGCCACTGATATCCCATCTGACTGTGTTATTTTATCTCTTGATGCTGAAAAAGCTTTTGATCAGCTTGAATGGGAGTATCTCTGGATGGTTATGGATCATTTTAAACTGGGACATACTTTCATTAATATGGTCAAATTATTATACACGGACCCTTCAGCTGTGGTAATAAGTGGAAGTATTACATCATCTTCTTTCCGTATATCTAGATCATGTCGTCAAGGTTGCCCTTTAAGTCCTTTTCTTTTTGCTTTGTCTTTAGAACCTTAGCTCAAAAATAAGACAAAATAACCTTATCCTTCCTATAAGTTTTAATAATACTAACCATCACATCTCTCTATATTGTGACGACATCTTATTATATATAGATAAAGCATCAACCTCTATCCCACATGTACTTGAGGCATTAAAGAGTTTGGTTCGTATTCTGGATATAAGATAAATTGGTTAAAATCGGCTTTACTTCCTCTAAATTCACATGCTAACCTTGTATCACTTCCGTCTATAATTCCCAGAGTGGAGCATTTCAAATATTTGGGTGTGGAAATCTATTCATCACTAAATGTAATTGCTTCTAAAAATTTTACAAACATTTTAAACCAGGTAACTCTTGACTTACAACGATGGGATAATCTCCCTACCTCTTTACAAACTCGAATTTCCATAATTAAAACAGATATATTACCACGTATAAATTTTTACTTTGGAATGCTTCCCCTCTCTCCCCCGCCCAGGTATTTTGAAGGCTTCTTCACTCTCTGATTTCAAAATATCTATGGAAAGGAAATCGGCCACGTGTCTCCTTAGCTACATTGCAGCGGCACAAATCTTCAGGAGGCCTTTCAGTGCCAAATTTCAAATATTACTACTGGTCTTTTGTTTTACGTCCACTTTCTTCATGGTTCTGTCCAACAAATGGACTCTGCATGGAAATGCATTGAAGAAAACCTAGTTCATCCTCATAGATTAAAGGACCTGATTTACTCCACCATCCCACTTAAACAAGCAAAGACTCGTTTTGGCCCAATAATTACAAATCTACTATCAGTCTGGCGAAACGTGGAAAAAGAATCTAAAAGTATACAAAAATGGCATAAGAACAGCCCCACTTTTTCATAACTATTCATTATTATCTGGGGCCAAACCCTTTGCATTTTCACAATGGGAAGAGAAAGGGGATTCATGTACTAGGAGACATGTTTGGTGACTCTGGGCTTCTCTCCTTTAATGATTTACGTGCCATTTTTAAACCTGCCAGCATCTTCTTTTTTCTTGTACCTCCAGTTGAGATCCTCCATGAAAGCTTATGGGGGTTCCATGGACTGAACCTCTCACCACACACAAATTACACCACATATTAATAAAAAAAATTAAAAAGAGCTTTGTTACACAAATATATAATTTATTATTGATCGCTAATTATAAACCACTGAAAATTGATGAAAATGTGTGGACCAAGGATTTGGATGCAGTGATGGAGAATGACGACTGGAAAAGAATATGGAACACAATTACTTACGCATCAAAAAATCCAAAACCATCAGATACTGCACTTTAACTTTCTACATAGAACTTATTTAACCCCCCAAAAGAGGGTACTTGATGAAGCTCACTTCTTCTCATATTGTGATAAATGTTCAGACGCGATTGGTACTTTTATCCACATGTTTTTGGGACTGTAAAGACGTCAATATATTCTGGAAAATGGTACATTCTTATTTAACTAAAATGTTAAAAAAAGATTTTTGTTTTTTCCCCATTTATCTTTTTAATGAATGATTTTTCAAAATTATTAAATTTGGTCCTTTTTTTCACAAAAAAATACTACTGGCAGGGTTGACAGCTGCGAAAAAACTTCTGGCTCTTCGCTGGCAAACATCCAACAACTTGACTCTGAGTCACTGGATCAACACCTTTTCGTTACATTATTAACATGGAACTATCAGTAGCTAAAATGCATGGAGCCAAAACAAAAACTATCTCATTATGGAGTAAAACTTTATTAGAACTGGACAATCTTAAATAAGCAAATTTCATTAACTGTGAAATAAGTGGAAGAGATATTATAAAGCAAATATTCTGTTAAATAAAAGGTATCTATGTATGTATGTATATATGTGTATATGTATGTGTATATATATGTTTATATATGGGTATATGTAGGTGTATATGTATGTATATATGTATGTGTGTATGTACATGTATGTATGTAGGTGTGTATGTATGTATGTATGTATATGTGTATGTATATATATGTGTATGTATATATATGTATATGTATGTTTATATAATAATGTATAGGGGTATAGAAACACATACATAGTGTGCAAGTATATGTTTTATGGAATAGGTGTGTGCATATGTATGTATGCATATATATATTTGTATTTAGTTTATGTATTTTTTTTTTATAAGCATATGTGCGCATACACCCCAAAAATATTTTGATCTTGTACTGTGGAGCCCAGGGAGGGGGGTGGGATATCACCATGAGCTCGGGACCAGGGTTTTGTTTTTGTTTTGTTTTTTTTGGAGGGGGGGGGGTATTTTTTTTTTGCTTTTGTCCTGTTTATTTATTTGTTTATTTTATTTTTTGTTATTATGTAAACAATAAAAATTTGATCACAAAAAAAAAAAAAATCGATACGGTATCGATTCTCCATTTTCTAGTATCGATATCGATATTCCCCCCAGACGTTACTCTTTACGGGTGAAGAGAAGAGTGCAAGAGAAGCGAAAAGGTCAGAAAAAATGTTTCAACCGCCTTCCTCCCTTTCTAGTTAGAAAGGGAGGAATCAAAAAGCACTTTATTGTGTTCTTTAATCTTCAATAAATGGAAGATAAATGCACCATTTTATTTTATTTTTTGTGAAAATTGGGTTGACCATTTAAGTAAGGTTGAAGGTTGAAGGCCTTTATTTTTTTCTGAATCGTATCGTATCGATTTGAAATATATTGTATCGAATCGTATTGAAAAGGCACTGTATCGAGATACGTATCGTATCGTGGACTGTGTATCGAGGTACGTATCGTATCGTGGACTGTGTATCGAGGTACGTATCCTATCGGCAACTTCTTGGTGATACCCAGCCCTATGGATACAGGTGGATGGGTAGGCGTTTGAACATAGACTGTGAAGTGGTTTGGGGGAGTGTCACGTCACCCAGCTCAAGCGCATTGAGGCTAGCAGTTATAGCGGCTAATTTGGAGCCCAGTTCCATATTTGGAATTCCGACCACAAGCAGCAACCAAACAGCCAATGCGGAGCAAGGGTGTTAAAGTTAAAGACTCTTCCCACCTGCATCGCTGGTTTGGTAGTTCCTAATGCTAGCAACCTCAAGGAAAGAAGGCGCCTGATTGGGCTGTTATTAATGTTCATATCTTGATTTAGGGGCAAAATATAGAAATAAATCATGTAGAGCTGATTAAAACCAACATTTTAAGGTCAGAATGACAAGCCTGACAGCAGAAGTTACAGAGAGAGGAGCCACGGTTATTCAGTAGAAAGTGAACTAGCACCAGAGTTGATGGAGCTGAATCGTGCACATGGTCACTTCCTGTTTGGAACAAATGATAGAGCATCTGACACATGTTGCCTCCCTTCAGGTCAACTGCAGGCTTCTCCAGTCCGGGTCTCGGGTCTCAGGACTGGGACCAGAGGAAGAACCAGCTCCTGATGCAGAAGATCCAACTAGAGCAGGAGAGAGAGAGACTGCAGAGGAGGCTGAGCGAGCAGGAGCAGAGGAGGAGCAAAGAGGAGCAGAGGAGGCTGAGCGAGCAGGAGCAGAGGAGGAGCATGGAGGAGACCGAGCAGAGGAGCAAAGAGGAGCTGAGGAGGCTGAGTGAACAGGAGCAGAGGAGAAGCAAAGAGGAGCAGAGGCTGAGCGAGCAGGAGCAGAGGAAGAGCATGGAAGAGACCGAGCAGAGGAGCAAAGAGGAGCAGAAGAGGGGCAGGGAGGAGAGTTCACAAAACAACAGGTAAAAGGATTGACTAAACATGCTCCTCTCCTCCTCCTTCATTGAAACTTGTCTCTCACCAAACTCACTTTTTCTTCTCTCACAGCCTTGCGCTGTATCTCATATTATCAGTGATCTGCAGATAAATGTCTTATTTAAAATACAGTGAGAAGTGTTGAAGCCTGTTTAATAGTGGTGATGAGGAGCAGCATTCAGTGAGTGTTATTACATAGGCCTGTGTGAATATTTATTGTGTGTACTTTTTCTTTGCACTACTGAGACATTTTTGTTTATGTTTGCACTATTAAGATGATATTTGAGCCGTAGAGGGTTGAATACAGAACTTCTACGAGTAATTACAGATGCAAACTAAGGACCAAGGTGTTTCATTCAGCTATTTTTTATTGCAGCTCATGTTTTTAAAAAAAAATATTGTAGATTTAGAATAGTTTTTGTGGTTTAAATCTGCGTTTTTTGTGTGTAAGCTCTGCACACCTGACTGGGCGACAGGTGCGTAGGAGGTGAAGCACTTAATATGAAAAACGAAGAAACTCCCGCACACTGTCTCACTCTTAATGCAATTTTATTTCACTCACAACGTTTCGGTCGCTCTGACCATACCTGAGGAAGGTCAGAGCGACCGAAACGTTGTGAGTGAAATAAAATTGCATTAAGAGTGAGACAGTGTGCGGGAGTTTCCTTCGTTTTTCATATGTGGTTTAAATCTGCTCTTTGGTTTTTGTAGCAGTGATATAAATTGAGTTTCAATATTATCGTGCATTGTCTATATTTACTTCAGCAATATACTATAAGCCGCTACTTTTTTTCTACACTTTAGAAACTGCGGCTTATGGTACAGTGCGGCTTATTCCTTTTTTTTTTTTTTTTCGTAAGATATGAGGTCCCTCATTTGTTGCGTTCCAAAAATAACCTGCGATAAATGAAAAAGTAGAAAACATAATTTTTTTTAAAAATTATTCTATATGTTTTGCGGCTGCAAAATGTTATGTTATTTTCCTCCTTCTTTATGTTTCACATGTAAAGTCTCTGTGGACGCGCGTCTTGGCCGCGCTGCGTTTCTGCGGCGCATTTTCAAGCATCAGAGATAAATACACTAAAGTCAGTCTCTCAACCTGGTCTGCAGCGTTCACAAAGACACAGGGAAAACGAAACATCCAAAGGCACTCGCAGACCGCAACGGACGAGTCCACAACGCGCGTCGGAGGCGTTTGTCCTCAAATGCAAAGGCGTCCAGTGCGATCTTGACGTGTTTCAGAGTCACGCTGGAACATCAAACATTTTGGTAAATTTGGCTGAACGTATTCTGTCCTGTACAGGAGACACGGCACCTCCTTTAGCCAATCAGGACGCAGAACACGCGCCTGCATATACTGTAAAAAAAAAAAGTGTGAAATGTGAAGCGCGCCATAGCAAGTGTGTGAATGTTTTTGAGCTAATTATTCATATTACTACATGGAATACCTGCGGCTTAAAATCCGGTGCGGCTTGTACAAGTACAAAATTGATTTTCCTTCTAAAATTAAAGCATGCGGCTTTTAATCAGGTGCACTCTGTAGTCCGGAATTTACGGTATTATACTTCTAAATGTGTTATAGTGACAGGTCTAGCACCTCACGACATGCCGCATTGCTTTCACATGTATTATTACTTAAAGAATATCTTTCACATCTGTCACAATGGACTCACTCCACTGAATGACCACTAGAGGCACTCCACTAATGCCAGAGACATTTGAATGTGATTGATTTGTTGTTTGTTTCAGATTTGCAGATCCGAAGCTCACTTTACCAGCAGACATTCGACCTCTGCAGTCACAGCCTCCTTCAGCCCCCAGGTGACTGCAGACTGACACTAACAACAGCTGCTTATAAAGCTTCTACACAAATATATTGTTTTATTGTCTGTTTTTTTTGCTGTAGACACACAATGAAAAATGAGCAGAAAGAGGCTTATGTCCAAGAACACAGCACAGGTCAGTGTGGAGTTTTGTTGTCACGGTAAAACTAACAGCTAGAAAGCTAACGCTCACTTCTTGACTCTCAGACAATAGAACACTTTATAATTAGATGCAGAGAGCACACAGTAGACTTATTTTGACCTCAAGAGCTGTTTATGCAATATATCTGTACTGGGGAGAGACATTTTGCCCAAATGCATGAGAAAAATTGGACACAGGCTATTCAAGTCACCAAATGTCCAGCTGAGTCCTGACCACTCTCTGGTTCAATTCCCAGACTCTTGAGTCTGCCTATGTGCAGTTCACATGTTTCCCTGAAGACTGGGTCAAATGCAGAGGACAAATGTCACCATGTGATAATAATAATAATAATAAACATTATTAATTATTGTTTAAAATGAACCTTAAATATGGCCTATTGATACCTTACCTTACTGCTGATTTTGACTGCTGATCAGTATTCACTTCAGGGGTGTGATGCTAACTATAGGCACTGCCCCGTCTGAAGCTGTTACTAAAGTTAGACTAATCTGAGCTTTGTTTTAACAAATCTGACTAGAAAGAAGTGATTTAGCTTTTTAAGGGCACTTTGACAAATTGGGTCACGGTCACTGTCACCTTTCTGCTTAAAATCAAATTCCTTAACAGGACCATGAGCACTTGAGTTGGTCATAGGCAATTCAAAATGTGCTCTTTAAATGCATTTTAGATTTTTTTTCTTGAGTTTTGAGACAATCTTGTGTGCATTGTGTCTCCATGGTAACCAGTGACGTGCGGTTAGGTGAGGCAGGTGAGGCCGTGCCTGACCTGTCATCACAGAGAAAAAATAAATTAAATGGTTATATTTATCCAATGATTTGTACTATAAAGTTATTTTCTACATAACTTTGCAATTTTATTCTTTTTTTTACTCAAAATCACTGAATTGTTACGTTTACAGTGGAAATACTGAGAAGAGACGCACGGATAGGCATTGGACGTTCGTGCCTCATTGTGGACTGACTGTGCTGTAGCTCAGCAGTGACGCTGCTGCTTTAAGCGGCTGTGAAAAGGCGCCGGGTGAGGCACGCAGTTACCTGGCCTCATGTTAGGGGGCACTCGTGAGCCCAGGGGTTCTTGTAACTCCCGCAGAATAGGGGCTGCAGAATAATGATAGCAAGCTACAATTCAGAGTTAGCAAATCAAGTTTAACAATCCGTTCACTTTTTTCTTCTTGTCTGGCCCTACTTTTCAAATGGAGGAAGATTACATATTAAAGCTCAAGCAGTTTTCTAAACTGGACTTTCAGTCAAAGCAGGAGGTTATAATTAAAGGAAGACCAACGCTAAAGGAGCTAAATGGTTTGCTTCAGACGACAGGACGAAAGACTCGGCCCTTTCAAACAGAGAAGTATGAAACAGTAAGAAATTTAATGACTTCAATCCATTGAAAAAGCCAGAAGAAGGATAAAAAACAATAGAAAACCAGCTTGCTTTTAATTTCATACTATTAGAACTTTTATTTTGAAATTCTTTTTTATTCTGGCCCCAAGTCACTGGGAGAGAAACTGGCCCGGGGCCAAATGTTCTTGCTAACGCCTGGTTTACATGTTTGTAAATCTGATTGTGACGACATCAGTGCCTCACCAGCCGTGAACCTCACCGCACGTCACTGATGGTAACTGCAGAAAACATTCTGCCATGGGAATTCATGTAGAACACCCCCAGCACGATGTCACTGCAAAGTATCAATAGTCCCTCTTTTTAAGGCTGCTGTTCATTGCTCTATGAAACATGTCTGATTCAATTTAATTCTTTCAGAGGACACGAGCTCCAGGAGAGACATGGGCACTTCTCAACACCCACTTGCCAGTCCAGAGACCAGGTCAATAATCATCCACTCCTAAACTTTAGAGCTTCTAAAAATGTTTTAGTCTCTTCTCATTGACCCTCTTAAGTTGTGCTTAGAGTGATTTATGTTTGAGTAATTCTTATTCTCCTTTTTAAGACATTATTGTTCCGATCTACTCCCATTTTCACTTCCACCTGTACATGCCCACTGTGATGTACGCACTCCCTTCTCCAGTTTTATTTTCTTTATTGGTGATAGTCGTACAATACGTCATATCATTTTGGTACAAATGAAAAAAAATCTGCTGCTTGCTAGTGTGATGTGCAGTAAAATGAAAAAAATAGATAAATAAATAATAAATAAAATGTATATAGTAAATAATAATTCACGCCAGCCATATGTTTAAGTTGTTTAAAGAGGGGGTATTCTGCAAAATAATTTTCTTGACCTTTCTACCATGTTATAATGTTGAGCCCTTAAAAATATGCCTGAAGAGGGTTTAGATGTCATGCATGCATGTTTGAATGATATAGCGAGCTCTCCCAGGCCCTATTCAGACCCTCCTAATGGTTAGCTGTATGATTCTGTACAAGGCTTCACCCACAAGCCTACATCACCCATGCTCCCAGACAACAATTCTCTGTGTCGATAATTGAGTATTAAGCCAATGCATATGGTGCTAGTGGGGCTCATCATGGCGTACCCCTTTGGCTGCATCACACCCTTCTCAATGCAGAGGACATGTTTCTATGGCGACAGTAAAGTTACAATAAGGGACCTTATACAAACCAAAGCCTCAGACTGACTCTGTCTGTTCCAGACTAGACCTGTCTCTGTCCGAGTTACTGGAGATCTTCAGCCCTGTGTGTCCCAGCAGCAAACAGAGGATGACAAGCAGGCCTAAAGCAGCACTGCAACCTCCTCACTCCTGTGGCCCCTCCCCCTTCAGGAACCACGCCCCTCTGATCTCAGGCCCCACCTCCTTCAGAAGGCACACCCCTCTGACCTCAGACTCTCGCCTCGACTTGGAGGAGAGCCGTATCCTGGAAGACATCTTCTTTATCCTCTGACCTCAGTTTAAACAGGACTATTTCAGAAGAATCATGGTTTTACACTTTTATCATTCTCTAACACATTTATACTAATAAACAGTTTATAAACATGTTTGCTCTGATTTTTGAATGCTATTTTTGATTTTGAATGTATTTATTTGAACTGGGACAATGCACAAAAGCCATTCTTTTTATGTATTGATGAAACAGTTCATCAGTACTGCGTCTCTTCTACAGGTCTAGGGCATTTTGAGCATTGAGAGAAGAATTCATGCACAGGGTTTATGTGAATGAAAACACAACAACATGGTAACATAGATCAGAAAATGGTGTGGTCAAGGTCCAGTTCATCATAGACATTAAAGTTATTACCCTCCAAAAATACAGTTTAGTTTTTTTATTTCAAGCTAAAAATATACTAATAAAAATACTACCATTAATGATAGTAATACTGGAATGTGAGGAAGCTGTTGGTTTGTTTTTTAATTAAATTAGCTGTTCGGTGTGCAATGTTTTAAAGCTTCGCTATCCTAATAAACTGTAATGTAACCTGTAACCCTGTTCTGATGTGAGGAAATGTTTCACAGTGAGGCTTTAACCCCTTTCTAATGTAATGAATGTCCTACAGTGGGGCTTTAACCCTGTTCTCATACAAGGTCCTCCACAGAAGCATACCTGGAGTTGTGTTTTGTTTCATTCACACGTTTAACACACAAACCCTGCAGATTTAGTGGGCTCTGAAACAGAAAACACTGTTCCACTTTGTCATGTCATGTAGTGATACAGGAAGTGCTCCACTGTGTTTGTGAATGAAACAAAACACAACTCCAGGTATGTTTTTGAGGAGAACATTATAACATGATTTCAACAAAATGACTGTGTTTTTGTATATTTGTACTTATTTGTTACAGTTTGGAAGACTAGCCAACAGTTTTTGAGTTAGCCAGTCTCACGTTTTTGTTGAAAATCAAACTCCTAAACAGCAGGACCATGCACGCTCGAACTGATGACAGTCCTGACAATGTGCTTTTTAAATTCATTGTAGATTTTTTCTTGAGTTTTCAGACTTAAACCTTAAAGCTTTTTTGGCAGTGTTTGCTAATGTGTGCATTGTGTCACCATGGTAACTGCTGAAGATTCCGCCAGAGACACATGCAGAACACCTCAGTGTGATGTCCACAGTGAAACCAGTTCAGAACTGCTGCACCCAAACTCCAGGGAATCTTAAACCAAATAATAGCCTAGTTCTTTTTAATTTAAAACCTAAAAAAAAAGAAGCAGAAGTTCAGTCTTTGTCCCCAGACACCACCTCTGACGTCTGTTACGGGGATACAGGAGGATGGGAGGGCATCTCGACTCGTGCAAAAATGAAGTGCCTAGCAGAGCGCAGGCCGATCATTTTATTTTTCAGTATTTTACTGCAATATTTTCTTGAAGGAACTGTGTGTATCCTGCCTCTTAGAGTTTTAAAAAAGGTTTTATAATCCCAACTGAGCCTGTATGTCCAGAGCCTTAACCTGCAGATAGAGACATACAGACGTGACTCATTGTCAGTATATGGACAGGCCTCACGTGAAAGAACCTCCAGAATTCAATCACTGAGCTGCACAGGCTGCACTAGCACTGATTCATGATTGGCTGCAGGTGCTGGGGTTTAGGTAGTGACCATTCGGATCAGAGAGAGTCCTTCTAAGTTTAAAGCAACTGGATTTCAGTTTAGAAATTGTCAACCCAAATGAGTGTCATGAATGAGTGAGGCTCATTCTGTTTTCTGAACGGATAATCATTTTGAACCAAAACACCAAATTATAACAGAAATAAATGGGATGTTTTTGTAATTAAAAGCAAACCAGAATTACAATAGTTCTCAGTAAAAGTATATTTTTGAACATATTTAGTTCATATCCGGGGACACAGAGAGGTCAAGTTTATATAATTTTAAAATTACTTTAAGTATTTGTCATTCATAGTGTTTTGTCATTCATATATTTAGACATATTTAATTTCTCTTTTTCAGCACTGATATTAAAGTAAAAGTTTTATAAAATATGCAAACCTGCATTTACACTATGCATTTGTATGGAAACATTTATATGTTTATAATTCACCTCACAGCATTTTGTGTAAACTTAAAGCCATGCCCTGGAGCTCACATTAAACATTTCATCGCTGCATTCTTTGTTTAAAATGTCACGTTTTTGTTTGTAAGTGCGTTGTCATGCATGCATTAGCAGAGTTTGGGAGTGTTGACATATGTTTCTACATTTTTTTTTAAAGAACACTGCAGATGAAAGGCAACTGCAACAGCCCGACGGTACATACATGTTTCGCTAGAGGGAACTGTAGAGTTTTCTGATGCTACCCAGCTCATGCTTCCAAGCTCAGGCTTACAGGAGCTTGCTGCACTTACTGCACTTTTCTGGACTGAGATGTCTGATGTTTTTCTTGGGATCTGCTGTAGCCACACCTCCAGTTTGGGAGTCACTGCCCCGAGTGCTCCGATGACCACGGGCACCACTGATGCCTTCACCTTCTAGGCCTTCTCCAGCTCTTCTTTGAGCCCCTGGTATTTCTCTAGTGTCTGATGTTACTTTTTCCTGATGTCCCCATCACTTGGTACTGCAATGTCCACCACAACGGCTTTACTCTGTTGTTTATCCACCGCCACAATGTCCAGTTGGTTCGCCATCACCATTGTGTCGAGTCTGTATCTGGAAGTCCCACAGGATCTTGGCTTGACCATTCTCCACTAGCTTTGGAGATGTGTCCCATGTTGACCTTGGGGTCTCCAATCTGTACTCTGTACAGATGTTTCTGTACACTATGCCCTCCACTTGGTTATGCAGCTCCATGTAATGTTTTCCCTGTGAGTCAGGGGCCTCTTTGCACAGCCTACACCTTGGGTGTTGTCTGGTGTGGTAGATCTGGGTCTTGTCTGGGGTGGGAGATTTGGGCCTCTGTTGCTCTGGTACTAAAGGCCTGCTACTGCAGCCAGAATGAGTGCATCTGTCCTTCAGACCAGCTCTCTCAAGTATATATAAATAGTCTAGCAAGTCTAGCATTATGTGTTCTCACATATTACCTCTTTTGCGTAGGCCAATGTTTTACGTGCACTGTTCCTCATAAAAAAAAAAGAATAGATAATAAACTAAATGCCAAACTTTCCTATAGAACAAGACAAGGCTGCTCTTTGTCCCTTTCACTGTTTAATATTGCTATTAACTCCTTGAGATCCCATATTAAGTTTCTAATACAATATGAAGATATGTTTACGACATGATCATAGTTACAAAGGCTTAAATGTTGCTTTAGAAACAGGCTTTCATCCTGTCCCATACACGAGGGTCTGAAGTTTCAGGCTTTTCAGGATTTGTGGTTATGATCAGGAAGGCACAGTCTATAGTTTCATAAACATTCAGCACCAGTCCAAGAAGTACATGTGAAGATACATCAGAGGGCTAAATGTATTACATACACTCATACTTTATTGTTTTGGGTTTTTTTTTTCCAAAAGTTCTGCTATAGCTTCAGTTTGCTCCACTTATCCAGGGCGAAGTCGAGGGGGCAGCTGTCTAAGCAGAGACTCCCAGACTTCCCTCACCCCAGACACGTCCTCCAGCTCCTCAGGTGGGACCCCAAGGCATTCTAAGGCCAGCCGAGAGACATAGTCCCTCCAGCGTGTCCTGGGTCTTCCCCGGGGCCTCCTTGTAGATGAGCAGCGGCTCTACTCCAAGCTCCTCCCGTGTGACAGAGCTCCTCACCCTATCTTTAAGGGAGTGTCCAGCCACCCTGTGGAGGAAGCTTATTTTGGCCACTTGTATCAATGGTCTTGTTCTTTCGGTCATTACCCAAAGCTCATGACCATAGGTGAGGGTAGGACCAAGAACCATGGCCTCGGATTTAGAGGAGCTGATTCTCATCCCAGCCGCTTCACACTCGGCAACGAACCGCCTCAGTGCTGCTGCAGGTCCTGGCTCGTTGAAGCCATCAGGACAACATCATCTGCAAACAGCAGGCTTCCTGTTCAAAACTGCAGAACCGATTCTCTGCTGCTGACTCCACCCCATTTTAGTGGCCACTGATTTTACTTAATGTTTTATTCTAAGTAATTATACAAGGATTTTACATTATATGTAGGACTGTGCAAATAATGATTGAGTCATTTCTAATGTTCAGTGATCAGGTGGGGTTCAGTGTTCAGTGATCAGGTTGGGTCTTTTCAAATGGGAGGTCTAAAGCCAATCCTTTGTCAGGTAAACTAAGCAAGTCATCTGGTCTGTACAACTCAAACATTAAATCTACAAATGGAAAGACATGTGACCCTGCTGGCTCACCTCATTGTACTGTATCTCTTCAGATCGACCAATCACACGCAAGGCATCACTATGAAGAGAAGAGATCGTATCAATACGTTTCATTTCACCACAATATGAGGAAGATGGCACCTTTGCAATCTCTTTTCATCCAGTGTTTTGCTGTTGGTTTCTACAGGTGAAGCCAATTCCCATGACTTGAATAATTAGATTCTGTGAATTTTGTCCTTATTCCTAATCTTTTTTTGTTTTTTGTTTTTTTTTTCCAGCTCAGATGAATGGTCTACACAAGAAGGGCGTTTTCCTCTTAGCATCTTTTGGAGATACCATTACATTACGGTGTGCTTCATCTGAGGTCGGACCTAAACTTAACTGGTTCAGACAAAAAATGGGGCATGAAACCAGTACTTATCTCTTCTTACTTTAAGTATGACCAAAACAGTGAGTTTCAAAGCAACACAATCGTTTCAAGATGGATTATGACAATGATAAAAAATGACTTGTCCATCAAGAATGTAAGTAGCTTTGATTCTGCTGTGTATCACTGTGTGCAATGCTTTTTACACCAAAGTGACTTCCAGGAAAGTGTGACTGTGATTGTCAAGGGTTTGAACCCAACAGCTGAGGTCCGTCAGTCTCCTCATGAGGAAATAGATCCAGGACATTCTGTCATTTTACACTGTAGCATCCAGATTCAGAGCTGTGAAGGCCAACACCGGGTTCACTGGTTCAAACAGTCTGAAGAGTCTGCCTCAGGACTCCTCTACAGCTATGGAGGCAGCAGTGATCAGTGTGAGAGCAATACAGACGGTCCAAACCAACTCCTGTGTCTACAAACTCCCATACACAACGTGAGCTCAGAGCAGACCGGACCTACTACTGCGCTGTGGCCGCCTGTGGACAAGTCCTGTTTGGGAATGGGACCCGAGTCACAATAAAATGTAAGTTTGTATTTTATCATTGAGCTTTTGGCTGTTACATCCAAAAATGACATAGACTAGTATGGCTAAACGTTCAAACTCTCAAGAAGGATATTCACATAGGCTTTGAGATCACACAGTCTTTTGGAGTCAACTACATAATAAGATTTCTATTCATTTACAATTTTGGGATGGCAATTGGTGTTGGTTAAAAATACTGATGTGTGGATACTTTAAAGGCACTGTACCTGATTTTTACTCTTGAAACAGAACTAGTTCATTTGAAACAGTTTGCACTGGTCCAAAGTTATTCCTGGCTTACCTTATGCATTCAGAACATGCTAATTATTTCCCATGATTACTTTATAAACGCCTTTCACAACTCCTGACAATAGCTGGTGTGGTTACACTGACTTCAAGAGCTGCTTATACCTGTATATCTGTGCAGGTAAAGAGACAGTGTCATTATAATTATCAAGTATGTGGGTTTTAAATAAATACATTGTACTGATACGAGTGTTACTGCTCCTGAACGTGAACATGGATCAAAAGTCATTCTAAGGACATAATAGTAGTCATTTGTTTATTTTGACTCCACAACACGCACTTCTTTTTTATTATTTTTTTTAATATAATCTGTTTGGCTTTTCATGTTATCTTGTCCTTTTGTAATTATGCAACTGTATTTTTTATTTGCTGCTGCTGCTTGGCCAGGACCCCCTTGAAAAAGAGATTTTTAATCACAATGGGACTTTCCTGGTTAAATAAATGGTGTAACTAATCTCTCATAATCTGTCTGAAATGTGTAAGACTACAAATGAAAATGGACTTTGTTAATAATTGTAATGTGTTCTGGTTTGACAGATGGAGCACACACTATAATGATTCACATGCTGAGTGGAGTCTTGGCGTTGTCCTCAGTCCTGTTGATGCTTTTGGCTTTCTTACTGTGTACAGCCAAAAACAAATACAGCAGGTGCTCCACAGGTATGACTATTGCACTAAATATTTCAATTGTGATTCTTCACATGCCCATTGTAAACTTAAGATGCATTAACTCAATTTCTGCCAACTGCTAACAGGAGCAACTTTCTGTCACTTTTGTTTTGTAAAAGTAGCTCCCCGGGGTAAAAAGTCTGGTATAAGTGTAGTATGTTTAAGTAAAAGTATAGTATAAGTAAGTTAGTTACAGTATACACAGTATCTTTGTGTTCAAATTAAAAGAACACAAGTCTGTTTCCCCTTTTTCTCAAAATAGTTGCCTTGTATACCCCATCTTTGCCATGAGTTCAGTTTTGTACCACAGGGTTGTATCAGTGGGTTTTTAGTGCAGTCAAAATGCGTTAAACATGAAAAATCCACAATTTTGCACTAATTTATTATGAATTTAAACTTCTTAAAATGTGAAGCCATGGATTTGTTTAAACTGGTCTTAATATGGAGGTGTGATACCAGCCTTTTCAAAACTGTGGACTGTCACTTTATGATGCCGGCATTATTTCATCATTAGATCTTACTTAACTGACTTGAAGTACCTTTTACACATTTACAGAACTCCAGAGTCAATCTAGAATTTTGGCTTTGCCTAATGGAGAGGTGAGTTACTATTTGATTACTATTGTTTCATATAATTTATATTGTGAAGAGACAGTTGTCCACTAGACCACATGACCATATGTTTATTATTATTGTCAGGAGGAAGACGTGGACTCCCTCCATTACACTCCTTTGAGCATCCAGCCTTTATCCAGAAGACAGAGGATCACCACTCAGACTGTTTGTGTGTACTCCAGAGTTCACCCACACCACTGAACATGGACATGGCTCTGTAGGCCAGTGTGTCAGATGTGCTTTTGTGGGACCTGCTACACGCTGATTGTGCAAAGGGACAGGAGACTCAGAGCGTCAAAAACAAAAGTGAAACAAATTAAACATTTTAACATGTTGTTTTCTGTGAACTAGCACATAGCATTTCAAAACAATAAAAAGAAACATGGTGACCTAAATATGTTATGTGTTAGCCGTTAATATCCCATAGAAGTAAAATACCACCCTTTCATACCTCATAGAAGTAAAATCCCCCCTTTAAAGGTGACACATTACGCTGTTTCTGGTTTTGGTAATAACCCATTGCATACTTGGATCATTGAAATCAGCTGTAAATGGATCAATGAATGAACAATAGTTGTGATTAGGCTAATACAAATACAAGACAACAGCTTTGTGTAGTGAAATGAATCTTTAAAGTGCCAGAGTTGAGCCTAAACTGTGTCTGTGTTTAGGATGGACGTTTCAGTGTGGATGACAGGGGCAGAGGGTTCTGTTTTACAACTCACAAATACTTCCTGTATTTTTGTACTTTTTACACAAACTGCCACTTAACTGATGTTCAGTTAGGAGAGTTCCAGTTTGGGCTTTCATTTGGTAGTAGTAGTATTTTATTCAGTCATTACATCCAAAATCAAACATTATTCAACTTGTATCAGGTTGTACCTAACATTTCTATCATGACCGAAAGGGTTTAGGCTGAAGTAAAATTATTTATCATGCCTAACCCATTTAATAGTAACACACAAGAATTCCAAGAAAAGCAGCCTATCAGTTCTACAATACGTGACTCAATATGTATACAAAAAAAAAAACTACAAACCATAGCAGCTCACATGAATCATTCCTGAGTCCTGTCATTTTCAAAAAGGCTGTTCCACACACTAAGTCCTTGAACAGAAATACAGTGAGTGTTTTTTTACTGGTTCTAGTATTACTTTTTTAAAAATATGATGATACTGACCCTCTCTCTTTGTTCGAATCTGCAAACAAGGGTGGAGCTTATGATTATTTGCCTTGTACATCATTACGGCTGTGCTCAAATCAACGAGATCAGGATCAGGAAATAGGATTTATTGGTGCAAGATAGTCTGCTTGATTAACTATTTTAACGACCTTCTTTTGGAGTAGAAAAATTGATTTTTTGTTAGATTTATAAGTATTACCCCACATTTCTAAATAAAATAATTTGGGTCCTAAAAACAGAGCCCTGCGGAACACCATGCGTAATATTTTTTTCATCAGAATTTATATAATTTATATGTACATACCGAGGTCTATTCAGAAGAACTTTCCAGCCGCAAGCAATTCCTCTGATGCCATATTTTTCCATTTTTTAAAGTAGTGTATGATCAATGGCGTCAAAGGCTTTGCTAAGATCTATAAATATACCTCCAGTGCTTTCTTTATTGTCTATTGCTATAGATATCTTCCCCACAAGCTGCATTGTGGCCACTGAAGTCGACCTTTTTGGCCTAAAGCCATATTGATTATCACTCAGTAAGTTGTACTTATCAATGAAATGATCCAATCTTGATACAAAACGTTTTTTTTTTATTTTGGAAAATTGTGGCAGAAAAGATATCAGTCTTTAGTTGGTAAACTGGTGTCTATCACCACTTCTGAAGATGGGAATTACTTTGGGTATTTTCAGTTTGTTTGGAAAAGTGCCTGTTAAAAAAACGATTGATTGCAGATACATGTGAACGGTGGAAATGCAGTTAATGTTGTTCTTTACCAAATCTATGTCAATATCAAAACAATCAGCTGACCTGTTGTTTTTTAATTTATTAACAATTACAATAATTTCATTTTCATCTGTACTACTTATAAATAATGAATTTGGATTTTATATATTTTACAGTTAAACCATGTGACTCTGTTGATTCTGTTATTTTGTTGCTAATGTAGGTCCAACATTTATAAAGAAGTCGTTAAATGTATTTGCCATTTCACTGGAGCCATTTACAATAACATTATTATCCTTCATAATAATACTTCTCATTCAAGCTTCAGGTGTTCTAAGTGTGGTTATTATATGATGTTTAGTTTTTAGTGACACAGTTTTGACGTTTTTGCAGCAGCTGATGAAAGACACTAAATATGTGTAAATGATCACTTATGTCATTAATAAGTCCAGCTGTTGATTCCCCAGTTGATTTGTAAAGATTTAACCTCTCAGTGTAGCTGTGTCATTTGTAATTCTCATTGGTTTTATAATAAGTGGAAATAGATTATCACTATCTACACCATTAAAATCACCACACACAGTATGAACCTTTCTTGAATTAGTGAACAGGGCATCAGTTTTTTGGTTGAAGCTGTCAAGACATGATGCAGGTGATCTATACAGACAACTAACAATTAAATGTTTTGATTTCTCTAAATTTATTTTGACAGTCAAGCACTCCATGAGTCCATCTACAGCATTTTTACTAGTTTTACTATTAATTACGTTACATTTTAATTCTGCATCCACATACATTGCAACTCCCCCACCTTTTATTTTATTTTTTTTTTATTAGGCCTGTTTAATGTAAACAGCTCATAGCCTTCTACTTCCACATCACAGCACTTATCAGCATCTCGCCAGGTCTCAGACACAGATAGAACACTACTTGCCTAGTATGAAAGTGGTGTGTGTGTGTGTGTGAATGATCGGTGGTGGTCGGAGGGGGCCGATGGCGCAAACTGGCAGCCTCGCTTCTGTCAGTCTCTATCCCAGGGCAGCTGTGGCTACAATAGTAGCTTACCATCACCAAGTGTGGAGTTAATGAATAATGACTTCAGTGTAGCGCTTGAGAGGCTTTGATAAAGCGCATTACAAATGTAAGGCATTCTTATTATTATCAGTATAATATCTACAATTAATAATTTCATCATCAGGAAAAAGTGACCATCTGGATCTATATCATTTCCAAATTCATTAGTTTTATAATTCAGAGTGTCATGTGTCTTTAAGTTTATATATTCAAAGTTTTTACATAGTTAATTTACCTTATAACAGTCTGATCCAATTCATCATCGTTTATTCCTCTCTAAGTCACATATGTCAAAGTCAGGCCCAGAGACCAAATCTGGCCCGTGAGATCATATCAAATGTGCATTAGAGCTAGCTGCAGGTATCAATTTTTCAATAAATATTGAGTTTAGCCCGTGAATTTGTCTCAGTTTTTAATTTTGGCCCACTGTGCATTTGAGTTTGACAACCTGCAAAACTCAATTTCACTTAGAGCTATGTATTTGTTATTAACCTTACACACACACACACACACACACACACACACACACACACACACACACACACACACACACACACACACACACACACACACACACACACACACACACACACACACACTCAAGTCCTTTTTTCCTCTCTGTTCATTTCTCTCTCCAATGTAAAGCTGTGCAAAGTCTCCAAAACCAAGGTTGTCCAAGTAACTTTCCCTCTGTCCAAAAAACCCCCCCAAAAAAACAATTGTTAATTCATCCACTAGTTCTCCTGTGTTTATCCACAATGTCACCACTCAGTTCATAGTTTCCACGCACAGCCACTAGCATCCTTTTCCCCTCTAAACAAGTCAGTGTTCAAGCTTGTCTTGACTATTGTCATTACTAGAACTATTCAATGTCTTTAAGATCCCTCACCAGTAACACTTTTGCTTGCTCAGCTTCTCGTCCACGTTGGTCTGATCTTGTTATTTCTCCTCAGATGCGGGCTTCTCGGGGAATTTTTGCCATTTTCTTTGTGAGATGTTCATTGACATACACCTCACATCCCTTTAACTTTTTCCTATATGGCAGAAGATCCATTTTGTGTTTACGGTTTATGAATCGTAAAATGATTGCAGGCTTTGGCTTGTCCCTTCTCGGAAGAGTGTGACATGCTGCAATACTTCTTTCATCCAGATGTCTGTCTTTTCCCACAAAAAAACGAAGAACTTTCCTTCCCAAAGTCTGCAGATCTTCTACAGTAACGTAACTGAAATGACACTTCTAACTTCTAATATGTCCGTGTTCTTTTGTTGGAACAGTCACACATTGTATAAGATTAAACGAGTCAATGAGGTTTAAAAAATCCTTGGCCAGCGGATTATTTGGACAACAAACATGGACATTTAAATCGCCTAGGATCAGGACACGGTCATACTTAGGCATAAGTCCAGTTAAGAAGTCCGAAAAGTCTCCCATAAAGTGTTTGTTGTATTTGGGCGGTTTATATATAACCGCACACAACACTGGCTGGACAGAACATAATTCAAAGAGGTTCATCTCAAAGCTGGGATAAGTGTCTGGCCATGCGACTTGTTTACATGTATATTTTGTTTTGTACACAGTCGCAATTCCTCCCCCGCGGCCAGTTGTTTGAGGGGAATTAAAGTAGGAGCAGTCAGAAGGCAAAAGCTCACAAAGAGCGCTGGACTCACCAACAGGTATCCAGGTTTCAGTGACGCATAGTTTCTATGTGTCCATCCATCCAACCATCCATCCAACTTGTTTGACTTGTTGGATATGACGAATTGCAATAAATTGTGAATCTAACTGTAGTCACCTCATAAAGGCAGTATAAATGTGCCCAGTCTACATGAATCGTAAAAAAACAGTTGTTTTTTTTGTCTGTTTTTTTTGGCATATCGCCCAGCTCTAAGGGGATGTTAACTTTTTAAAAAAACATTAAAAAAAAACCTGGTTCTGCCAGATTTATCACAGCTATGAAGTAAACTGTGATGATACAGAACAGGAGAGACAGTGCAAACCTCTTACACAGGAGGTGCTGCACTTTGGACACCTATCGAACATTTGATATTGATTTGACTGCTTTAAAACAACCAACAAGGACAGATGAGATTCGAACATGATGTTCTGATCAAGCAGCAGTGAGAAAAAGTCTCTATAAAGTTTGAACTCAAATACATTCAATCATCACCTCCACAGAGACATTCTGAGGTTCAATGGAATATCCTTTAGACTTTACAGACTATACAGATTTATGGAGTAGACATGGGCGTTGTTGCAAACCAAGCCGTTGGACACATCTACCCAGCCCACGTTGTACTTAACAGTGTTCAGCCCATCTTCAGCCTCTCTCTCCTGTGTCACTCTGTAGCCTTTTCTTAATACACAAGGACACATTTTTTACAAACATTTTTTTCATATTAACAAAACTGCACTTTACCCCAAAGCTTCCCTGAGTGTCTGTAAAAGAGTCGTTTCTGGTGTAAGTGTCAAAGAGGACCTGAAACATAAAGTCAGAAGGGTTTTAATGAGTTCCATACAGGTAAAGTGAACAATGCAGCAACGGAGTCTCCGGAAAGGATAGGAAGAGAGCCCCGAGATGTGCCTGTGTGTGCCTGTGTGTGCCTGTGTGTGTGCGTGTCCACATGTGTGTGCATATGAGGGTTCTTCCTCTGGTCTGCACGGCAGCGTCATAAGCTCCACGCTGGTCTGCATAGTGTCTTTCACAAGTCCCCACACATTCCATAGTTTGCACCCCCCTGGTGAGCACGTGTTATTTACTCCAGCATTAGTAAATGAAAATTCCAGTTTGATGTAGTGCTGCACTGCTAGAAAATACCTTATAGTCTAAAAACTAAAATCTAAAATAACAACCATCTAAAGTTACAGACTTTTTTTTAAATATAATGACGTGTTAAATGAGACCTATTCTGAAAAACTGACTCATCAGAGCTGGTAACCATGTTATTGTTGTGTCCTTGTATCTGAAGTTGTATTTCGAGTGCTTTGTGCATGTTTGAATTTTCTTTCTAATACCTCATAAGGTATCGCAATTTTCCAACCTGGAAGTCAGCAGATTTGTTTCTTTTATTAAGTTGTTGTCTTGAATGATTTAAAATGTTCAAAATTGATGATGATCCACAGGTGTCATAGATTATAACTATAGACAGGCACAAGTAGGTCTGCTGTAACTGTAAATGAGAGAAATACAAAAGAGTACACGCCTTCAACACCAGACTCCATACTGTACAGATCATGTGACCACGCTTACAGTGAGGTGTCACTCCTGACTGGCCAATCAGATTTAACCTTGATTCATGAAACAGACCAGACATCATCCTTACCTTTCACTGAAGACTAGAATATGAAGAGGATGGCTTCTTGGCAGATACTCCTTTGCGTCCTCCTTCTACCACATCTGGATGAAGCAGGTGAGTTTCAGTACTTGTGCTGTGCTCTTAATCTAAACACAGATCTAAGCTCTAGCCATTTTTTTGAAGCTGGGAAGAACAGAAATTTTCAGCCTTCAATGAAAGCTCAAAGGGTCAAGACTGCTTTCCTGCCAGTCTCAGCTGGACAGAATGTGACTCTGAAGTGTTCCTACAGAAATGAAATGTTCACAAAACTTTACTGGTACAAGCAAAGTCTGGAGAATTGGCTGACAATGGCTTCCACATACTTGGACTTTCACAATGAGTTCCATGACAGCGATCGCTTCAAACTGGATAACAAAGATGGAAAAAATAACTTTGGAAATAGCAAATGTCGAAATCGCGGACGTGGCTGTGTACCACTGCTTAAGTTGTGTGGGCAGTCATATAGACTTCTTGGCGACTGTTTATGTGACTGTTAAGAATTTCAACTCAGGACTTCGGATCCATCAGGTGGTGTCAAAGACAGCTGAACCAGGACACTCTGTGGTTTTGACCTGTACAGTCCATTTTGGAACATGTGTGGGACAACAGCAGGTTCACTGGTTCAAACAGTCTGAAGAGTCTGCCTCAGGACTCCTCTACAGCTATGGAGGCAGCAGTGATCAGTGTGAGAGCAATACAGACGGTCCAACCAACTCCTGCGTCTACAAACTCCCCATACACAACGTGAGCTCAGAGCAGACTGGGACCTACTACTGCGCTGTGGCCGCCTGTGGACAAGTCCTGTTTGGGAATGGGACCCGAGTCAGTATGAAGGGTAAGAAAAGAGACAGTTGGCCAAGCAAATCAGTGCCATTTTAAAGGTGCACCATGTAACTTTTCTGGTTTGGTACCTGCTTGTCCCATGGAGATGTTTTTGCTTTGCTGGGAATGTATGTTAATCAATTTGTATATCTAGCTTTTTTCAATTACATTTACCACAAACATACTTTGAAAGACATGCATTTTTGCTCCTACTTGTCTCCATGGAGACAAATTTAATGCTATACCGTACAACTTTTAGGCATCTTTAAGAGAACAAGCAGAAAATGTGCATGGTGCATCTTTTATAGTGAGTATCTTCTGCAGTGTTTTGCTTTATTTAAACTGCACATATTTGGGTGGGTTCTTAGTACCACTGCAGCAATGATGTCCTGTTTTAGGACCAGGTTTAGCCCCAGTTTCCATCTGGAATAGTCTGATATAGACCTGTGCCTGTGGTAGATCTGATGGTTCTCTCAAAGTCACATCTTTTCTTAGGTGGCACTTAGTATTAAATGTACCGGTGGAGTAAGTATTCAATTTTGTTACCTAAGTAAAAGTACAGATACTGGAAAAAAAAAAAAAAAAAAAACTCAAGTAAAAGCATTACCTGAAAAAAGTACCCATTTAAAAATGTACTTAACAAGAGTAAAAAGTTAAAGTATTTTGCATAGATTTTGAGATCTAATAAAGCTTCAAATGTTGCGATTTTGATAAAGATTTGAATTTAAATTTTATTCAACAGAAACGATTCAATTGATTGTTTTTCTTCTAGCGGTTTTTGCTTTTTTGTTTTGTTTTTTTGTTTTGCTCAAATTAACCCTCAGCTTTTTTTCAAACATAATAAAAAATACTTTTACTTAAAAAAATGCAGATACCTGCTCTCAAATGTAGTGAAGTAAAAGTAAAAAAGTATACATTTTAAAATCTACTTAAGTGAAGTACAGATAACTAAAATCTGTACAGTACTTTTCTACTTTTACATTGTTACCTTCCACCACAGATTAAATGTATATCAGAGATGACAGGTCACTCAGAGTGTTTTGCTCTTCATCAGAGCTCATGTGTTACACATGAGACCTACAGCCTTTTAAATCTTAAGAAAAATAAATAAACCCAGATGTACAGAATCCATGTAGGAGTAAATATACTTAATATTGTGGTCTTTCATGATGATACTGCAGCCACAGGTGACCCTGTTCTCTACATATTGGCTGGAGCTCTGACGTTCACCATGGTCTCGGTTCTTTTGCTGACTTTCTCATTGTACGTTGTGATGAAGAAAAACAAAAGGCAGAATAGAGGTATGAATGTATGTTTTTTGAATGTTAAATGAATAAGATCTAATTCATAATGAGCGTCTTCTATTGTGACTTACAGCACCGGCGTGTGAGAACAGTGGTTCATTATCAACAACTGGAAACACACAGGTACAGTTTAAACACACAGGTACATTTTAAACACACAGGTACAGTTTAAACACACAGGTACAGTTTAAACACACAGGTACAGTTTAAACACACAGGTACAGTTTAAACACGCAGGTACAGTTTAAACACGCAGGTACAGTTTAAACACGCAGGTACAGTTTAAACACAGGTACATTTTAAACCTGACTCTACATAACTCTAGGCGCTGCTCTATCTGAAGCTCTGTTACTCAAATTAATCTTTCATCTGATCTTTGTTTTAATGTAATTTGACTGTAAAGAACTGACTAAATTGAACTACAACAGGTGAGCAGATTTGTCAAATAATATTAAATTCATAAGCTAGTTAGCATTAGCTAACAGTTTTTCAGTTAGTCACTGTCACTTTTTTTTGTGTAAAATCAAACTCCTAAATAGGACCATGAACGCTCAGATTGATCAAAGGCTCCTGAAAATGTGATGAATTTCAAGACATGTTTTTTGGCAGTGTTTGCTAATGTGCGCATTGTGTCCCCATGGTAACTGCTGAACATTCCACCATAGACATACATGTAATACACTCCCAGCTTCATGTCACTGCAAAGTATCAATACCCCATTTAGACATTAATTAGCAGCTGATTTGACTTTGATACAGAAGATATACCACACATACCATTATTATTTTTTATGGAGGTGGTTGAATTGCTTGGTTGCTCTCATTTGTGGATTAAACAATTTTATATATATTTTTCCAATTCATAAAACAACCGAACAAAAAAAGTTAACTAGTTAATTTCAAATGGTTTGCAGGGGTCCAAAGTTACTCCTCACTCACCTTATGCATTCTGACCATCCTAAATATACACCACGATGAGTTTATAAGAACTTTTCACGACTCTCAGAGACTAAAGTGGCGTTTTGCCGTGACAGTAAACCACTAGCATGATAACTGCGCAATTCATGGTTCTCTGACAATAAAATGCTTTATAATTAGATGCACACAGTACATAAATTTGCCTTGTCCCAGTACAGATATATAGTATAAGCAGCTCTAAGGGTCAAAATAAGTTCACTGTGTGCTGTCTGCATCTAATTTTACAACAATCTGTCCCAGTCACAGGAAGTGCAATGTTAGCATGCTAGTTGTTGTTGTTAGGTTTACCGTGAGGGTCAACTCTGCTCTAGCCTCTGAAAGTTGTGAAAAGTGCTTATAAACATTGTGGTGAATAATTATGATGCTCCAAACTATTTTAAATGAAGTAGTTTTGTTTTTCAGCTTTTTAAGATGCAAAAAATCAGGTCCAGGGCCTTATACCAAATAGTCACTGAAAAAAATATAATATAATTACTATAATACATAATGTAATATATTATATATTTGTTTTGAACAGAATGAACCAGACCAGCTCAATTATGCTGCTTTGACCATCAAGAAAAAGCCCAGGAGACAGAGGAATTCTGAACCAATCGACTGTGTGTACTCCAGGGTACAGGAGCTCAACTAGGACATATTATTTTAAAGAGGGGGTGTTCTGCAAATTGACTTTTTGGAACTTTCCACCATGTTATGTCAAAACAGGTTTTAGATTTACAATTCACCATGAATATATAAAAACATGATACAAAACTGTACACAGCAACTTGACAAACCTGGTGTGATGTGCAGTAGCTTCATTAGTGGGATGCAGCTGATGGTGATGTGATAGCGCTCTGAAGGGGGAGGGGCTTAACACAGAGAGAAAAGGGGAAAAGGAATTTCAAAAATGAAATTGAAAAAAAAAAACACGTTAATATGTTGTTTTGGGTGAATATTGCATTTTCAAAACAACAAAAGGAAACATGGTGATCGAAATGTCATTTGTTACATTTAATATCCCATAGAAGTAAAATACCCCCTCTTTAATACCCCTCAAAGATTCTGAATCTTTATATAAACTAAGTAAGACATATGTGAGTCTTCTCCTCCATGTTCACACGTAACTGTCCTTAATAAACACTGTGTCAAATCATCTTTGTTTTCATTTCTTTGACTATATGATGTATTTATTTGCATATGATCAATTGTTTACTGTGACACAGGACACTTTTAGATACAGAAGCCCCTGAATCCATGGCCCTTTTGTACGCTTCACCAGCAGGTGTTGCTAAACTCTTAAAGTGCCTATGACAGGTTAGACCCATTTTACTAAAATAAAGTATAAATATTGTTAGTTATAGTTTTAGTTTTAAATTTTGTTGAAGTTCATAATTTTACTTCCAGGTTGGACAGGGACATACCCTATGGTAATTCCATAATTGTTAGCTAGCAACCATAGTGTAAAAAAGAGCCACAGCTTTATACATGACACAATAGTTTTGATTAGACTAATACAAATAAATGACAACAGCTTTGTTTTAACTTAAATTGTTCTAACCCTGTGCTCATGACAGAGGCAGAGGGATTCTGTTTTACAACTCAGCGCTACTTCCTGTAGTTTTGTACTTTTCTTTTTAAATTTTCTCACAAACTGCCACTTCACCAATGTAAAACTGTGTTAATATTTTAATATTTAGCATAGGTAATATCCACCAAATCAAATCAGAATTAGACAAAAATAGTAAATGGTCACTTTTTTATACAGCGCTTTTCCACCTTCTACTCACTCAAAGCACATCAAGGAACTACTCACATTCATCCACCAGTGTGCACAGACAATGTGTATTCCAAACGGGAAGTGATCATGAGCACTGGTTTGCCCCATTTCCAAAAAATTTGACATCATGTTTGGAACAGGCAAAATGTTGAACAGATCACTAAGTGTAGGGATCTACTCTGTTCTTCTCTACTCTTTATACATTCAACAAGAGGGCCATGTTTTACCAGCTGAGAGCTGTGGAAAAACAACACAGGGATCACTGGTTCAAGAAGTTTGAGGAATCAGTAGCTGGGGTGCTGTACAGCCATTGACGCAGCAGTGATCAGTGTGAGAGCACATGGATAGTGCAACCAACGCTTGTGTCTTCAACCTCCCCATACTCAATAATAACAGACACATCAGGCGCCTTCTTTCCCCGAGATTGCTCCCGTTAGCGTTAGCAACAGGTTTGAATGACAGCATTGCTAAGCATCTACTCCCTTTTAAATCAGCGGTGTGGCTGGTAAACAGCATTACCTTCAACAGCTGGATTGGCTCTTTGGTTGCTAAGACACGCGGTCGGAATTTCAAATATGGAACTCTGCTCCTAATTTGTCCCCATAACTGCTATCCTCAATTAGATTTATTTGCCTGGAGCTGAACGCTATAGATGACGCCACACTCACTTAGTCCACGTCTTTATATGTCTATGGTAAGGACTAAAGCAGGAAGTAAGCAACATTTAAACCAAGAGCAACAACAGGACCTGAATGTTGGTGAGCAGAATTTGTCCAGTCTAGATATATCAAAATTGGACTGCTGTGTTCTATTTGCATCTAAGTATAAAGCATTTTATTACCAGAGAATCAGAAAGTGCACTCTAAGCCTAATCCTAATCCAGGCTAGTTGTTGTTACCTTTACTGTGGTGGCAAAACTCCACTCTGGTCTCTGAAAGTTGTGAAAGGCACTTATAAACTCATACTGGTGAAAATGTGTATGCTCAGAATGCAGGAGCTGTTTTAAATGAACTAGTTAAGGTTAAGCTACACTGTCCCTGTAGGGAAATTTGTCCTCTGCATTTGAACCTCAGTACCTTCAGTGCCACCGGGGCATCGCCTCAGGAGCAGTGAGCACCACAGCACAGTTCTCAGGGACTCATCTCCGTCACCTTGTTGATTGGCTTGATTAGGAGTACCTCAGCTCGAGGGCTTGACCTGTGGTGCATGTTTTGGGTTGATGGGGGAAACAGAGTGCCCATAGAAAACCCAACCAGACACAGGGAGAACATGCAAACTCCACACACACAAGGAGAACATGCAAACTCCACAGAGAAAGACCTGCCAGAGAAAGACCTTCTTGCTGTGAAGCGTGAGTGCTAGCCAGTCTAGTTTTTCACCATTTTTAATCAGGTATACAGCACCTTTAACCAGGCCTACTCTAGGACCTGCACTAACAAAAAACAAAAAGACCTGGCAGAAGTAATCCAGGTAAAACAAGGACAAGAACTTGACCTTCTTTCTCACTTACCTCACACGTTCCTAGCTTCCTTTCAGGGACCAGAGTGGAATTTTACTGTTACAATATAAGGCTAACAGCAACTCGCATGGTAGTAATGAACTTCCTGGTTTGCAGATGACAATACACTTATTTTGACCCTGAGAGCTGCTTTACAAAATATCTATACTCTTCTTCTTCTTCTTCTTCTTCTTCTTCTTCTTCTTTGTAATAGTAGTAATAGTAGTAGTAGTCGTCGTAGTAGTAGTACATGACTGATATTTCGGGGCAGAAGATATATTGGGGCAGAAGAGCCACAGAAAACACAGGTATGACACCTGGACTTAATGTGTCTACAACATCCAATAGACAACAAAGAGTAAAGTGGGCCCTCATCAAGGTGCTCATGGCCCACTTTGGGCCTTATAGTGAAGAATCACTGCTCTATTGTTAATGATAATGCTTAAATTGAAAAGTAATGCCTTTAAGGCCACAAATGATATAAAACAAATATTTTTTCAGTATTAATCATGTGAACACTGTTCCCTCATCACTTATTTGATCAGAGTTGTATTTTTGGTTCATCCATGCATGTTTGAGTAATCCTATATTGTCATTTGAGCCTTGTGTGTCTCAAAGATTTCAGTTTTCATCTTCCACCTTCACCCACTACTCTGCACTTATTTTGCAATTCTGAAAAAACAAAACCAGACTTGGGGTTAAAAAAATCACATGGACATTTTTTTCAAAAATAAAAACACATACATAAAAACTACAGTGCCTCTGTTATGAAGAGGCCTTTCAGTAGCTCAGAACCTCCAGAATTCACTCACTGAGCTGTACAGGCTGCACTAGCACTGATTCATGATTGGCTGCAGGTGCTGGGGTTTATGTAGTGACCATTCAGATCTGAGAGAGGCATTTTAGATTTAAACCAACTGGATTTCAGCAAATTACTATAAGTAATAAATGAAGTCATGTCGACTGTCATTAAATGTGAATAAATCAGCATCACAATATTTCTCAGTTAAAGTTATATTTGATTTGACCGTGTTTACCTTGTATCTGGGGACACAAAGATTATGATGATTTTAAATCTTTCTAATCTTACATGCAGTTAGTTTAAGTTTAGTTTATCTCCAAATGCAAAATTAATAGTGCACATTTCAAGTTTCACATCGCCAAAGCACCACCACAGTGTGAGCAGAGCATGCGGTAGGACAAACCCCCCCTCCTTTTTATTGTCACGCTAATGTAGCGTTCAAAGTGTCAGACGCTTTCACTCGGTGCAGATGATGGTGAAAAAAAAACTTTCCACTGGCAGAAAATAAACACAGGAAGAGAGTCCTGCAAGCGCGGTGAACGCTATCAACACTGTCATCGATCAGTCTCTACCACGCTTTTAAATTTAACTTAGTTTCACTGCAAATGACGGTGCAGTGGTGACGTGTTTCATATGAAATGCCTGGAAAAGATTTGTTTGTTGTAAAATTATTGTGGATGGCATTATCGTGAGAAGACGAGGCTTTGTGGTTTCAACAGGATGTGTATAAACAGAACACCATGATCGTTATCTGTGCTGTACCGAGGTCTGACAGAATACAAGAATGAAACACGTGTAACTCTTACCTAGGATGTTTGCACATTCACACTGTGTTCTACTGTTGGTTAGGTTTAGGCTGCTCAGTTAAAACACTTCATGGCCTGAGCCGTCATTGTCACCCACACCATGAAACTAAACCCACTGAGTTACCGTTTACTCACTTTGACATTAAGAAGAAGAATGAGGCTGTGTCCGAATGTCCATACAACCCCTACAGGGGGCACTATTTAGGGGTCACTCCATTTAGTGGTGTTTAAATGTTCAGTTGGTGAGAAAATAGTGCCCTCAAGAGTTCCCATAATGCACCTTGAAAAGTAATGGGCTCTTTAACTGGACACAACATGACAGAATGAAGCAGACAGAAGAATTGGTTTATCAAACTGTTGATCCTGATTATGAATAAAACACTCTTAAATAAACCACAGTGGTGTAAAGTTGCTAGCGTTAGTATGAAGGTACAATTGTTTCAAAAAGTTTGAATGTGTAAATGTTGATTTGTACGACGGAGTATAAGAGTCAAATAAAATAAATTATGCAGGCGCTACAAGAATAAAGTTGTAACTTTTTGACATTAAAGACGTAATTTTATATTTATATTTAATGGACAAGAATAGATTTATACTTTGCCGTTCCCATGTAAATACTAGTTCACTGTTCAGTTTTTTTCCATTTGATTCATCTGTGACAGTCGTGTGACCCTTGTCTGACACATTCCATTTGGCCCACCCATCATGTGACAATCGTGTGACTCATGCTAAGTCCTGCCCCTTTTTGCTTATGATTCGTGCCCTTTTTCTCTGCAACAGTTTTGTTTGTTTTTCTCTGATATCATTCACACTAAGCCCCGCCCTTTTTCTCTGTGACAGTTGTGCAATTTACGCTAAGCCCTGCCCCTTTTCTCTGCAACAGTTGTGTGATTCACACAAGGCCCCACCCTTAGTGTGAATCATACGAGAAAAGGGGCGGAGCTTAGCATGAATCGCATGACCGTCACAGAGAAAAAGGGCGGGGCTTAGCGTTAATCATCAGTCATGTGATTCACCCCGCCCTGCCCCTTCACATATGATACACTCTAAGCCCCCCCTTTCTTTGTGACATTTGTGTGATTCACACTAAGCCCCCCCTTTTTCTGCAACAGTCATGTGATTCATTCTAAGCCCCGCCCCCTTTCTCTGTGACAGTCATGTGACTGATGCTAACCTATTTCTTTGACATCATTCACACAAAGCCCCGCCTTTTTCTCTACGACAGTCGTGTGATTCACACTAAACCCCACCCCCTTTCAGTCGTGTGATTCGAAACAGACAAAATTAAAGAAGTAGGCGATTGAGGACACTGTGGATGTTTGTACAAGTTATGCTAGAGGCGGTTCGTGGCAAAGAGTGAAGATTCTGCAATGGACTCAGGAGTAGAGGACCTTGCTTTTTGATGTAGATGTAGATGTATATTTATGTATGTGCCTGAGCTAGTGACTGACTAGCTCATCTGACTTTCACAAGAGGGACCTGGGCTCAAACCCCACCAACCACACATGATACTTTGCACTACTGCCTGCCTCCCTATCATAAAGTGATGAGTGCGAATCAAACTTGCAAGATGCCTATGCCGCCAGGCCAGACAAGTGGCAGAGAAAGTGTGTGGGGCTTAGCGTGAATCACAGAACTGTCACAGAGAAAAGGGGCGGGTTTTAGTGTGAATCATACGAGAAAAGGGGTGGAGCTTTGCGTGAATGTGCGACTGTCTCAGAGAAAAAGGCTGGGGCTTGGCGTGAATGACATCAGAGAAAAGGGTTAGCATGAGTCACATGACTGCCGCAAAGAAAAGGGGCGGGGCTTACCGTGATTGCACAACTGTTACAGAGAAAGGGGCGCACCTTAGCGTGAACGCTTGGGCTTAGCTTGAATTGCACAACTGTCGCAGAGAAAAGGGTTAGCGTGAGTTAAGTATGACTAGTTGACAGTATGACTGTCAACTATGATTGTTACAGAGGGGAAAAGGGGCTTAGCGTGAATGACATCAGAGAAAACTTGAGTCCCATGACTGTCGCAGAGAAAGGGGGGGCTTAGCGTAAACCATATGAGAAAAGGGGCGGAGCTTAGCGAGAATCACATGACTGTTGCAGAGAAAGGAGGTGGGATTTAGTGTGAATCACACAACTGTCACAGAGAAAAAGGGCAGGCCTTAGTGTGAATCATCAGGCATGTGATTCTGTCGTAATGTGGTGGAATCGGACCAAATGTGCAGACCAGGAGCGGTTTAACAGTGTTTATTTACAGCAGTGACAATAATTCACGAACAAAGGTGCTGAGTCTAGGGTGACGGGGAGCGGGACGAGGAGCCAGGAGCGGGAAGCAGGTGAGTCCGGAGACCGGGACGTGGAGCCGGGAACTAGGACCAGGTAAGACCGGAGAGCAGGAACGAGGAGCCAGGACGCGGAGCAGGTAAGACCGGACAGCAGGACGAGGAGCCAGGGACGAGACACAGGTAAGACCGGAGACGTGGAGCCAGAAGCGGAGAGCAGGTGAGAGTGCAGGAGCCGTGAGCCGAGTGCAATTGAGTGCGTAGACAAGACAAACAGGTTACCAGGAAGACGAGGCGGGAGCTGGACGAGAGGCGCAGGCATGCGGAGAATCCGGGAGCAGAGGTCTGGAGGAGAAACAGGAGTTGTTCAGCATTCACAAAGATAAGCAAGCAGTATCCAAGTAAGCAGAATAGCTACGTTTTCACGTGGACGGACTTGCACCGAATGAATGGGCCAAGTCCCATTTATCCTCCACAGGTGGTAGCTCATCACCGTAGACGAGATGCAGGTGCGTGTGGGAGGAGCAGCGCTCCGCCCAGCTCCGGAGTGACAGGTGAGGGAGGGGGAGAGGAGACACACGAGGCAGGAGACAGGGACAACAGGACGTGGATCATGACAGATTCATGCTAAGCTCCACCCCCTTTCTCTCTGACAGTTGTGTGATTCACGATAAGCTCCACCTCTTTTCACATATGATTCAAGCTAAGTCCCCCCTTTCTCTGCGACAGTCATGTGACTGATGCTAATCTTTTTCTCTGACGTCATTCACACTAAGCCCCGCCCTTTTTCCCTCTGTGACAGTGGTGTGATTCACACTAAATCCCACCCCCTTTCTCTGCCACAGTCGTGTGATTCAAAGTGGACAAAACTAAGGAAGGTACGCAATCGAGGACACTGTGGATGTTTGTACAAGTTATGCTAGAGGCGGTTTGTGGCAAAGAAGATTGTGCAGTGGCTGACTAGCGTGAATCATACGTGAAGAGGGGCAGACCTTAGCGTGAATTACACGACTGTTGCAGAGGAAAAGGGCGGGCCTTAGCGTAAACCATGTGACTGTCACAGAGGAACGGAGCGGGGCTTAGCGTGAATCACACAATTTTTGCAGAGAAAAGGAGGCGGGGCTTAGCATGAATCACATGACTTTCACAGAGAAAGGGGGGGGGGGGGGGGGGGGGGCTTTGTGTGAATCATACAAGAAAAAGGGCAGAGCTTAATGAGAATCACATGACTGTCGCAGAGAAAGGGGGTGGGGCTTACCGTGAATCACACAACTGTCGCAGAGAAAGGGGGTGAGACTTAGCATGGCTCAGCTTTGTTCAGTTGAGTTAATGGGCCAGGAGCTGGGCTCAGGCAGCAGCACTGAAAAAAGCTACAACTTAGAACAAGTGTATTTTTGTATACACAGATGATGAATGATGAAGTTAACTCAAACGTATGTCATGTCTTCACATTGTTAAACTCAACGCAGAGTGACTTTTGTTTCACACCCATGAGATAATTAACTTTTACACTTAGACATGTATAACAACAGCGAGTTTCCTGTGGGATGGAGACAGCCTTCACATATGTTAATGAAGACCCAACATGAATATACTTAAATTTCCATCATAATTCACATCAGATTTTGCAGTTTTCATGTGATGCCATGTTAGAAAAAACAGACTAGAAGGTACAGATTCCTGCTCTCAAATGTAATGAAGTAAAAAGTAGTATAAAATATACTTGAAAGTAAAGTAGAGATACCTAAAAATTTTACTTAAGTACAGTACTTTACTACTTGTAATTTGTTACATTCCACCTGTGGTTTGTATTATTGTAATTATTACATTTACATTACTACATTCTTTTGTTAGTCAGCAGTTAGTTTATTTTCAATTTAGCTTCCTTTAAAAAAAAAAAGTGCTTACTAAATCCTTCTCTTTTTGTAGGCTGAAAAGAATGCTCAGCAAGGTATTTGTGGAGAGGTTTCAAGTCATGGAACACTACCATTTGCAAGCTCTAAAAATATATCTAACACAAGTACAATTTATTTTTACAAACCTCAAAATCACACACAAAAAAAAAAAACAGTGGGAAAAGAAGAAACCTTGAGGAGAGATCCACTCACAAGGCAAGAGCCCACTCAACTAAAGGACAGAGAGGAGCCCACCCGTGGCAGGACTGGAGCCACCCCAGTCAGGCACCGGGTCATCCAGCCAGGTGAGAGAAGGGAGAGTCTAGATTCACAGAACAGGATCAGGGCACAGGAGGGCATCTAGGGCCCAGTCATCACGGACCAGGCATCTGACACAGTTGCACTCCCCAGAGGGCAGTGGGACAGCGAACAACAACAAATAATAGCAATGACCTAACTCCAGGTGAACTGAATAGTGAATGATGTTGACAGGAAAAAAAAGGAGGAAACAGCATAGCCACCCCTAGGCAGCTTAACTAAAACTGCAGGTTTTTATTTCTGCGCTGAACTGGCCTGGATATTATTCTAATTCAAAGAGGAACATTTTAAGCCTGGCCTTAAATGTAGAGACTGTGGTGGCCTCTTTAACATAGCCAGGGAGCTGATTCTATAACACAGGAGCTTGGTAAGTGAAAGCTTTCCCTCCTACTGCGCTTTTACACACTCTAGAAACCACCAGTAGTCCAGCATTTTGAGAGTGCAGTGCTCTGTTTGGATGATATGGTACTATAGCATCTTGCAGATACGATGGGGCCATGCTCTTTAGGGCTTTATGTGTCAGGAGAATTTTGAATTTAATTCTAAACTTGGCAGGAAGCCAGAGAAGGGACTCCAGCACTGGGGTGATGTGCTCTCTTCTCTCAGTTCCCGTTAAGAGCCTGGCAGCTGCATTCTGAACTAGTTAAAAGTTTTTCATGAAATATTTAGGGCATGCGGCTAGTAAGGAGTTACAGTTATCTAGCCTTGATGTAACAAATGCATGGATACGTTTTTCATCGTCACTATTAGACAAGATTTTTTCAGATTTTGGTGATATTACACAGGTGGAAGAAGGCTGTTCTACAGGCTTGGTTTATATGTGGTGTGAATTAGAACTCTTGGTCAAGCTGAGGTTCCTTACGGTAGAGCTGGAGGCTACACTGAAACTGTCGAGTCTCGGAGGCCTTTGAGGCCTAGAACAATAACCTCTGTTTTTTCGGGGATAAGAAGCAGATAATTAAGTGTCATCCAGGTTTTTATGTCCTTCACACAAGCACCAAGTCTATCTACTTGATCAGCCTGATCTGGTTTTATTGATAAGTACAGCTGTGTGTCATCAGCAGAGCAGTGGAAGTTAATGCCATGTTTTCTGATGATATTACCTAACTATAAAGTGTGAACAGGATTGGACTAAGTACAGAACACTGTAGCACACCGTGGGCTACCCTACAGCATGGTGTGGAGCTCTGATTTACATTAACAAACTGGTACCTATCAGATAAGTATGATTTAAACCAGCTGAGGGCTGCCCCTCGGACACCTATGACACAGTCTAACCTCTGTAGTAGAATATTGTGGTCGAAACGCTGCACTGACGTCTAACAGAATCAGGACAGAGACCAGTCCATTGTCAGCAGCTAATAGCAAGTCATTTGTGACTTTAAGGAGTGCAGTTTCTGTGCTGCGGTGAGCTCTGAATCCTGATTGAAAAACTTCAAATTAATTATTAACCTGTAGGTGGCATTTTGTTTACTTTATCTCTAATAGTTGTGATTTTGTTGTTAAAGAACTTAAGAAAGTCATTGCAGCTAAGAGTAGCAGGGATTGAGGGTTCAGCTGCACTGTGGCAGTTTGCCAGCCTGGCTACAGCGCTGAACAGAAACCTGCTGTTGTTTTTGTTTACTTCTATTTAATTTGAATAATATCTAGTTTGGGCCTTCCGCAGATTCTTCTTATAGGTCTAAAGGCAGATTTTCCATGCCTTTAAAGATTGCTCAGTGTGGTGCCATGACCGCTCTAATTTTCTGACCTTTTGTTTGAGTAAGCTCAGTTCTTCAGTGAACCATGGGGCAGGAGGTCTGGGCCTAACAACCTTCTCTTTTACGGGAGCTACAGTATCAAGAGCAGTTTTCAGGGAGTGATCTGTCAACAAACTGATCTACAGTTGCTGTTTTCAGCAGGGTCACATGATATGTTCCTAAATATTGTCTCAATTATTTCTTTGAATTTTTAAATAATTTTTTCCGGTCGAGAACCATGGCCTCAGATTTAGAAGAGCTGATTCTCATCCCAGCCGCTTCACACTCGGCTGCAAACCGCCCCAGTGCCTGCTGCAGGTCCTGGCTCGAAGAAGCCATCAGGACAACATCATCTGCAAACAGCAGAGATGAGATCCTGTGGTTCCCGAACCAGACCCCCTCCAGCCCCTGACTGCGCCTAGAAATTCTGTCCATAAATATAATGAACAGAACCGGTGACAAAGGGCAGCCCTGGCGGAGTCCAACATGCACCGGGAACAAGTCTGACTTACTGCCGGCAATGCGAACACAGCTCCTGCTCCGGTCATACAGGGACCGGACAGCCCTTAGCAAAGGGCCCCGGACCCCATACTCCCAGAGCACCCCCCAAAGGACACCACGGGGGACACGGTCGAATGCCTTCTCCAGATCCACAAAACACATGTGGACCGGTTGGGCAAACTCCCATGAACCCTCGAGCACCCGATGGAGAGTATAGAGCTGGTCCAGTGTTCCACGACCAGGACGAAAACCACACTGCCCCTCCCTGGATCCGAGGTTCGACTATCGGCCGGACTCTCCTCTCCAGTACCCTGGAATAGACCTTACCGGGAAGGCTGAGGAGTGTGATTCCCCTGTAATTGGAACACACCCTCCGGTCCCCCCCTTTTTATACAGAGGGACCACCACCCCGGTCTGCCAGTCCAGCGGTACTGTCCCCGACCGCCACGCGATGTTGTAGAGACGTGTCAGCCAAGACAGCCCCACACAACATCCAGAGACTTAAGGTACTCGGGACGGATCTCATCAACACCCGGAGCCTTGCCACCGAGGAGCTTGCTAACCACCTCAGTGACTTCGGCCAGGGTGATAGACGAGTCCGCCTCCGGGTCCCCAGCCTCGGCTTCCTCCTCGGAAGACGTGACAGTGGGATTGAGGAGATCCCTCAAGTATTCCTTCCACCGTCCGACAACATCCCCAGTTGAGGTCAACAGCTCTCCACCCGCACTGTAAAACAGTGTTGGTGAAGCACTGCTTCCCCCTCCTGAGGCGCCGAACGGTTTGCCAGAATTTCTTTGAGGCCGTCCGATAGTCCTCCTCCATGGCCTCCCCGAACTCCTCCCAACCCCCGTTTTTGCCTCCACGACAGCACGAGCCAGCAGCACGCTTGGCCCGCCGGTACCTGTCAGCTGCCTCAGGAGTCCCACAAACCAACAAGGCCCGATAGGACTCCTTCTTCAGCCTGACGGCATCCCTTACTTCCGGTGTCCACCACCGGGTTCGGGGATTGCCGCCGCGACAAGCACCGCAGACCTTACGGCCACAGCTACGGGCAGCCGCATCAACAATGGAGGTGGAGAACATGGCCCACACTCGGAGTCCATGGCTCCAACCTCCCCCGGGATCAGAGAGAAGCTCTCCCGGAGGTGCGAATTGAAGACCCCCCTGACAGAAGGCTCCGCCAGACGTTCCCAACAGACCCTCACAATACGCTTGGGCCTGCCAGGTCTATCCGGCTTCCTCCTCCGCCAGCGGATCCAACTCACAACCAGGTGGTGATCAGTTGACAGCTCTGCCCCTCTCTCTTCACCCCGAGTGTCCAAAACACGCGGCCGGAGGTCAGATGACACAACTACAAAGTCGATCATCGACCTCCGACCTAGGGTGTCCTGGTGCCACGTGCACTGATGGACACCCTTGTGCTTGAACATGGTGTTCGTTATGGACAAACTGTGACTAGCACAGAAGTCCAATAACAAAACACCGCTCGGGTTCAGATCAGGGAGGCCGTTCCTCCCAATCACGCCCCTCCAGGTGTCACTGTCGTTACCCACATGGGCGTTGAAGTCCCCCAGGAGAACAACGGAGTCCCCGGTGGGTGCACTGTCTAGTACCCCCCCCAGGCACTCCAAGAAGGCCGGGTACTCTGCACTGCTGTTTGGCCCGTAGGCTGCCACAACAGTGAGAGACCTGTCCCCGACCCGTAGGCGCAGGGACGCGACCCTCTCGTTCACCGGGGAGAACTCCAACACGTGACGGCTGAGCTGTGGGGCAATGAGCAGGCCCACACCAGCTCGCCGCCGCTCCCCACGGGCAACGCCAGAGAAATGGAGAGTCCAGCCCCTCTCAGAGAGTTGGGTTCCAGAGCCCAAACTGTGCGTGGAGGCGAGGCCAACTATATCTACTCGGTAACGCTCAACCTCCCGCACAAGCTCAGGCTCCTTCCCCCCCAGCGAGGTGACATTCCATGTCCCCAGAGCTAGTCTCCATGTCCGGAGATCCGGTCGTCGGGGCCCCCGCCGTCGACTGCCACCCGGATCACTATGCACCGGCCCCTTATGGATCCTCTCGCGCGGTGGTGGGTCCACGTGAGGACGGCCCCACGTCGCTCCTTCGGGCTGAGCCCGGCCGGGCCCCGTGGGGAAAGGCCCGGCCACCAGGCGCTCGCTGTCGAGCACCCACCCCAGGCCTGGCTCCAGGGTGGGGCCCCGGTGACGCCGGTCCGGGCGACGTAACTGGCCTTGCTTTTTCACTCTTCATAAAGGGCTTCTGAACCGCTCTTGGTCTGACCCGTCCCCCTGGACCTGTTTGCCATGGGTGACCCTACCAGGGGCATAAAGCCCCCGACAACATAGCTCCCAGGATCATTCGGGCACTCAAACCCCTCCACCACGTTAAGGTGGCGGTTCAGGGAGGGGATGCTTATCCATTTGTTTGTTAATGGCACAAATCTGTATTTTTATGCCGTTTTGTGATCTGACACCTAGAATAGCATTCTTATCACATGGCTTATTGTTGCCACATAATAAGAATGCTATTCCAGGTGTATTGATTTTGTTATTATTAAAAAATGTTTAAGTTGTATTTAAGACATCCTACACTGTGCCAGTACATTGCTGAAGTTCTACTTTATGAAGTTGCTTAAAAAAAATATAATTAAAAATGTGTATGATTCAATATGTTTATGTATTACTACAAATGCATGTCGAGTATTAGATTACTTTTACCCTGTTGCATTTACTAAAAGTTAATGAAGTACTGGTGAAAAAAGGTTGTAGTAAACAGTTTGTATTAAAGGCACTAAATACTTTTAAGTTTTGTGTACTATGGTAGTTTTGTTCTGATGAAAAAGATGAAAAATATTAATTACAAACTACTTAAACTTTTAGGGTATGCTCTACTGAAAGATAGACAGTTTGTTTCATTGTTTGTTCAATTTTTTTGAACTAAAAATGTTTGACATAATCAGTTTTATTAAATATTATGAGTAGTTTTAACTTACGGGTTTTACAGTGTAGTTTCACTTCCTCACCTAAAAAAAAGTTGTTCTAAAACCTCTTTGTGAGGGTTTGTGAGAGCTACGGACGGGTTAGACACATTTACCTACTTCCTCCCTCCCCTTGTGAAAATCAAGTTCCCAACCACACAAATGAATAAGATTAAGCTGCTATCCTATCGGTAAAGGGATGCTGATGCCTGTCTGTCATTACGGCTGCAGAGGGGCAATGTTTATGCCATCTGCTTGGCCTGGTACTGCATGTGTGCCCGCAAGGAAGTCTGCCATAGAGTGTTTATTTTTTTGTGTGTTTTTTTGAGAAATCAAAATGGCTGTTTGGCTGACAGGGACCAACAGTGACCAACAGGGACAAACACTATCCACAAAGGGCAGAGTTTCACAGGATTATTTTTCAGCAAGATCTTTAACTTCAAGGACCAAAAAGTTAATTTGTGAGATTTATGTTAGCCATGCTCTCAACCCACACTAGCGCCCCCTAGCTATCATTGTGCTACTTATATGATATACTGTTCCATGTCCATCCACAGCCATGACCAACCAAATAGCATTTTAAAAGCCTTGAACCTGCTTTCAAACCATGGTAAATGGTCAGATTTTTATATAGCGCTTTTCCACCTTCAAGTCACTCAAAGCACTTTACATCAAGGAAGAGCTCACACAGTCACACACACATAACCCACCTCCCCAACAGTGTCTGTGTAGACTGGTGGTGAGGTGGGTTGTTGTTGTGTCTTGCCCAAGGACACAACAACAGCATTCATCTGTTGGAGCTGGAATCACATCATCAACCTGTGGGTCAGTGGATCTGACTGCTCAACCATTGATGTTTATGTCGAGAGCAGCCGCCAGCCTTTGGGCCAGTGAACAAACGCTCTGCCAGCTGAGCTACTGTCACATGAGTGAGGAACATTTTTGAACATTTAGCCCCGCCCACTTAGTCCTTGCTGTGATGTTCCTCCATGACACCGAAACTACTGTCTGGGATCGTGTCTGGCAGTTGTTTCCTTACAAATCTCACATCTCTGCTGTTATTTGCTTTTTTGTCTTTTGAAAATGCACCACAACAGAGAATCAAGTTTCTGAGATGTCTGAACAGTTGGTTCCAGATGATTCTTAGTAACATTGTGCCTGATTGGAAGATAAAAGTAGACTGTCAGTAGCTCTATTAGTTATTACCCAAGAATTTTTTTTTCTTTAATCACGGCTTTTATTTATTTATTTATTTTTTTATATGACAGAAGCTATATAATGTCAGTCACAGAGAGAATGGCCAAGGCTCAGATGTGTTTAAAGTGGTTCAAACTGAGAGTGGGAGGGTTTACCCTGTAGGTGATGCATGTTCTAAATAAAACATTGCACTACAATAAGAATAATTACAAAACATGTTTCTTACTCTGCATCTGTGCTGTTTGTTGGTTCAGCATTACTCAGTATACAAATGTATAATAATAAAAAAAAAAATTAAATAAATAAAAATAAAAATAATTTGGCTCTTTTTATGCATGAGATCCGGCTCCAACCACTCATGTTAAGGAACCATTCAAAAGAGCCGATTCATTCAAAACGTCACATTACTGTTGACAACAAGCAATTAAAATCCTGTACAGCCCTTTGACTACGCTTTTGTTAATGTCTCTCTGACCACTGCCTGTGTTCTTACTTCATGCAGGGTTATTTACTGTATTTACTGACCCATCCTTTTTTACTTACTCATATAAGTTTTGGTTACTAGCTTGAAATAGCTAGCTATATTTGTGCAGCATTTCAACCACACATGTTGTTTCTCACCAGCAGAGCATCATGGCCAAAGACCTTCCAACAATTAGCATGAGGACAAATAGCACCAACATGTGTAGTCTTTTTGTTTGTCTAGTCTTTCATATTTGAGTTTCAAATATATACATATTTTTTATTGTACACCATCTTATTTATATGTTTTGGGTGGATGATGACAGAAATTTTGGTTACATTGAGGTAAATGTATCTATCGTCCGATGTAGTTACGTGGATGCTGCTGTCCAATCAGACTGCTCTGCTCTGGACTTTAAATTGCGTCCACTCTTCACTTCAGCTCATAATCGCCCATTGAGCGTCATCATGAAGTCCGCCTTTATGGTTCTGCATCTGAGCCTGCTCTGGTCTCAGGGTAAGTGAGAACATCCCTTCAGTACATCCCCTTCATATACTGGAAGAACAATGACTATATATTTTAATTTCAGCTAAGGCACAGTCTCAACCTCCCTTCCAAGCAACAACTCTAGGGGGCAAACTGCATCTGCAGTGTCAAGTCTACAGTGGCAAGAGAACTGTGGTCTGGTACAAACAGGACGCTAACAGGACACTACAACTGTTAGCATCAGCAATTGTCAGTAAAAGTAGATATATGTATACAGCAGATCGCTTCTCGGTGCAGTCTTCTAAAAATAGTAGTCATTTGACTGTGTCTGATGTGACCTGGGAGGATACTGGCACATACTACTGTGGAGTCATGAACGATTACGACATCAGCTTTGGAGCAGGGACTGGAGTGGTGGTTGAGGGAGAGTCCAGACCTCCTCCTTCACTCCTGCAGCCTGTGCTCCAGAGTCCAGACTATATCAGACCACAGCCAGGAGACTCTGTGACTCTCAGCTGTTCATTCAACACCAGCCTCTGTCCACCAAATCACACCAGGCTCCGCTGGATGAAAATGGGCTCTGCATCAAACGTCATTTCATGGAACGCTGGTAAAGTGAACATGATCTGTAAGAATCAGGTCAATACTTTGTGTGTTCATAACCTGACCGTGACAGACATGAGTTCTGCTGAAGATGGGACCTACCTCTGTGTGGTGACTGCCTGTGACTGCACACTGTTGGGTACTGGGACCAGGATCGAGCTGTACAGTAAGAACTAAGACTCTACATATAGCTATAATATCACAGACAAACATGCCTCCCCACTGTGAGCAGGCCTGTATCTCCACAAACATGACTCTTATTTGGCCTGGAGTAAGGACTTCTCCTATCTATTTCCATGGAGATATCATTCCAATTATATTCCATTGTTTGACATAAAACATATCTATTTCCATGGAGAATGTTCCGTATGGTTTTAACTTTCAATTTCTATGGAATAGTGCAGGTTACTTTCTACCACCAGAATGTGACATACTATCACTTTAAAGCGGTCAGTCCTATGTCCCCCACTACAGCTACATACCTTTATGTTTGCTTCTCTTTACATATGTATTCACAGTAGTATATTTATAAATTGAAGAACAGGAACAAGTGCAATGGTTAA
>JAIEZT010000013.1:312350-317350 GCA_019594935.1 Periophthalmus modestus | reverse complement strand
GCACGAAGAGCCCCAGAGAAAAGAGGGACTTTTCAGAAAGGACTCAAAATATTTCCCATCTGCAGGATAAAACAGTGAGGCTGGACGGTGAGTCCGTTTATTACACTGTCTTTTTGGTTTTATCTCTAGACCATCAGATGATGTGTTAAAAATAATCTTGAACCTGACCATTTAGCCATTTAACTATAGACCGATCTCTAATCTTCCCTTTGTCTCAAAAATCCTTGAAAAAGCTGTAGTTAAGAAGCTTTGTTGCCACCTACAGGTTAATTTATTTGAGGTTTTTCAATCAGGATTCAGAGCTCACCGCAGCACAGAAACTGCACTCCTAAAAATGACTTGCTATTAGCTGCTGACAATGGACTGGTCTCAGTCCTGATTCTGTTAGACGTCAGTGCAGTGTTTGACACCATCGACCACAATATTCTACTACAGAGGTAGACTGTGTCATAGGTGTCAGAGGGGCAGCCCTCAGCTGGTTTTAAATCCTACTTATCTGATAGGTACCAGTTGTTTAATGTAAATCAGAGCTCCACACCCATACTAGGGTAGCCCACGGTGTGCCACAGGGTGCTGTACTTGGTCCAATCCTGTGTTCATACTTTATATGTTGCCGGTAGGTATATCATCAGAAAACATGGCATTATTTCCACTGCTCTGCTGATGACACACAGCTGTACTCATCAATGACACCAGATCAGACTGCAATAAGTGTAATTGTGCAATGAGTGTAATGTGCAATGAATGGAATGTGCAATTGTGTGGAATGTGCAACCATGGGAACTATGCAGTGAATGTAGTGTGCAATTTTTAACTTGACCCTTTTTGTGACCCCAGCCCCTGGGACAACAGATGGAAATTAACCTTTGGCTATAATCTGGTGTATTTACAGTCCCAGATAAATAAATAAATAAATAAATAATATAATGATCAAGTAGATAGACTTAGTGTCTGTGTGAAAGACCTAAAAACCTGGATGACACTTAATTATCTGCTTCTTAACCCCAAAAAAACAGAGGTCATTGTTCTAGGCCCCAAAGGCCTCCGAGACTCACTATCTGACCAGAGAGTTACTCTGGACAGTGTCACTGTAGCCTCCAGCTCTACTTTAAGGAACCTCAGCTTGACCAATAGTTCTAATTCACACCACATATAAACCAAGCCTGTAGAACAGCCTTCTTCCACCTGTGTAATATCACCAAAATCAGAAAAAATCTTGTATAATAGTGACGATGAAAAACTTATCCATGCATTTGTTACATCAAGGCTAGATAACTGTAACTCCTTATTAGCCGCATGCCCTAAATATTCTATAAAAAGCCTTCAACTAGTTCAGAATGCAGTTGCTAGGCTCTTAACGGGAACTGAGAGAAGAGAGCACATCACCCCAGCCATAAAGCCATAAAGGGCATGGCCCCATCGTATCTGCAAGATGCTATAGTACTATACCATCCAAACAGAGCACTGCACTCTCAAAATGCTGGACTACTGGTGGTTCCTAGAGTGTGTAAAAGCGCAGTAGGAGGGAAAGCTTTCACTTACCAAGCTCCTGTGTTATAGAATCAGCTCCCTGCCTATGTTAAAGAGGCCACCACAGTCTCTACATTTAAGGCCAGGCTTAAAATGTTCCTCTTTGAATTAGCTAATGGCCAATCTGTAGTTTTAGGCCTGTCTGCCTAGGAGTAACTATGCTGGGGGAAGTTTGGTAACCTGAGTACAATCCTCTGTTTCCTCCTATTTTCCCTGTCAATAGCATTCATTACTCAGTTCAGCTGGAGTTTGTTCATTGCTATTATTTGCTGTTGCTCCCTGTCCCACTCCCTTCTGGGGAGTGCAACTGTTTGCAGATGTCAGAGTGCACATGTCTCGCCACTGACTGCCCAGTGATGACTGGGCCCTAGATGCCCGCCTGTGCGCTGATCCTGTTCTGTGGATCTGGACCCTTCCTTCAGATGCCTGGCTGCTGACCACCCAATGATGGCTGGACCCTAGATGCCCTCCTGTGAATGACCTGGTGCCTGGCTGGGCAGGCTCATGTTAGTTCTGGACACATCTGCAGCCTGTCCGTCCATGGGAGTGGATCTCTCCTTCACTGTGGTTCTCCTCGAGGTTTCTCTTTTTCCCACTGGTTGTTTTTCTAGTTTTTCCTTCATGAGGGAGGGTCTAAGGACAGGGGATGTTCTGGGACAGTTATCCATTTACCTTGTTTCTGTTGAATAATTTGCTTGTCTGTTTCTCTTTCATTGTTAATTTTCTAACTTTCTGTTGGTTAAATAATTCTCATGTTCAGCCCGAAGAGAGGTAACTGCTGTTGTGATTTTGGCTTTACAAAAACAAATTGAATGATTTGAATGTGAGTGTAGCTAAAGCAGGTAACTACTCCTGCTCAGATTAATAACGTTGATTATGGCAGAAACCTCTCTTAGTTATATCTGCTGGATGAAAAAATGACCTGTGAATGACTCCTGATGTGTGGTGAATGCTCCATACAGTGATGCACCCATACCACTTTTTGCAAGATGAGTACGTATTTCCTTTTTTTTTTTTTTAAATAATATATTTTTTTAGATAAGCACACTGGCTTTAATATTTACCATTTCCTCTTTGCAGAGGAAATGGTAAATATGCTAATTGTATGCTAATTGTTAACGCACTAACGAGCCACTTTTAGCAGTTGTGTTATAGTAAAAGCCAAAGTTAAATCTGTCAACTCAGCAAAACTTTGTAGGAGTGAAGGACGTTTCGCTGCTCATCCAAGCCGCTTCTTTAGTTCTGGTCAGATTTGCTGGTGGACACTGCCTTATATGTTTGGGGAAGAGGAGAAGACAGCTACACTGAAAACTGTAAACCAGCTGTTGTTAAAAAGTTTCAGCCTTGATGGCCTCCATGCAGCCTTTTGATGGCCCTACTGGATAGCTCTATTGTTCTCTTTGTTTTTCTTTGTTTTGGCTTTGGGTCTGGGAGTGGAGTTATAGATGGGGAGAAATTATGTCTATAGGGCCCCATTCCTGTTCGAGGAAGGACTGTTCTTTCCTAAGAAATTGCTTCCTTAACTTCCCTCTCAAACCATCTCTTTTCTCTGGCTAAGATCTGAACTTCACTGTCTTCAAAGGGGTAGTTAGTTGTCTTTGAGATGGAGATGTACGGTGCACTGGGGTCCAAAGTAGCTCTCACGACGGTGTTTGGAACATCCTCTTATGGAGTAAAGTTTAGTTTCTCCAATGTACGCTCCCTGCACTCTTCACTACACTGAATGGAGTACACTACAATTAATTTGTTTATAGCTCAGGGTTTTGGTCCTTTGGGTGAACCAGTCTCTGTCTTGTGTTTGTGGTTTTGAAAAAGACAGCAATCTCAAACGTCTGAAAGTTTTTTTCCGACAGACCCAGCTGTGTAAGAAATAGTTACGCCGATCCTTCTGGTTTCAGATTCCCTGTTGTCCTGTTTTTTTAGTTCTCTTAGATCTACTGAGGCCCGTTTTGGATATATATTCTCTGTTGGGGTTGTAGATGTAGATAACTGAGTTTGTGCTGCAGTGGATGATGTGGGGGGTGGATCTGTCAATGATCCCTGTATTTTCCTGCCTCATGTGTTGCTCTTTCTTGTCCCTTCTCTCACCTGCTGTCTGGAGTTTGGATGGAGTTCCGGGCTTCCTCCTCCCGTGCGCACTATATAGGAGTCGAGCCAGGACTCGACTCTATAGTTACTGCACAATCTAAAAAAGGCCAGTTTGTGTCTCACTTGGCCTCTTTCCCGCAGGAACTTGGTGGTTGAATCCACTTCATTAATATGTGCAGTAAAAGGGTTCCAGATATTGAATTTTGATCTTAGTCTAATTTGTAATGCCCGTATTGATGCCAATATGTGGTGGAGTGCCTGGAAATGAGGCCATTGCCTCCTGTTCAAATTGTTCCATATATAAGTTGGCCATAATAGGAGAGACCTGTGAGTCCATGGCACAGCCGTGGATTTACCTATAGAAGTTTTCTCTAAACTAGAAATATGTGGTATTTAAAAATTTCCATTTCCAGCAGTTTGCAGATTTGGTCCAGTGACAGTTGCGTGTTACGCTGATAGTTGACAGATTTAACTTTGGCTTTTGGCTTTAGACCTGGACAACTGAGAGATTACACAGACACTGTTGTGTTACTTTTACCACTGCCACACTTTCACCAATGGTGGACATGCTATATGTCTTTTAAAAGCTCTGAGCCCACCTCAGTCTCAAGTAAATAATCGCCAGGGCCACTTAGCAATATTAGCATGCTATTGTAAACAGAAGCACTGCGCTGGTAAAAAATAATGTGATCCTAAAATCCTCTCTTCAACAACTCTCTCTCTGCACCCTAATATTTTCTCAGACTGTTTCTTCTCTTATGCAACGCTTAACTTGGATCACTACTTTGTACTTCTTGAGTGATAGTAAGTGTACTTTGCTTAAGTACATCGTTTTGGCTACTCTGCCCCAATTCTGCACTTGATGACATAAAGAAATGATAAGTGTGAGCCCACTTTAGGTCCACTGGAACACATTAAAATGCACTAGAAAACCAAGAAAAAAAATATCCTAAATTTTTTAGCCCTCCTTCCTTACATGTTTTTTATTACTTTTACTTCGTGTGGCTATTGCTGCTGTTTGAGCCTCTAAATTTTCAGTCCTTTTTTACAACTGGCTGTGATGATGTCTTAAAATGTCGTCAAATATGAATATGTGGCATTGAAGCAGCGAGGGCCCCAGAGGGCAAATTCAGCTTAGGGTCTCCTACAGGCTATTGCCGGCCCTGCCAGGGTCTATACTCCTCAAACTCACATGAGAACCAGGGGGGTACTAGGGGGGGTAATCACTTTACCTCTTTATAGTATCTGCACATAGTATAAATGTTTACATAACTATACTCCCTAAATGAGGCTGGAAGGTTTTTGACAGAGCTGTATTCTTTTTGTCTGGCAAAATTTATCAATGATGGCTGGTTGTTGCACTGGAAAGTCCCTAAAACAAT
>JAIEZT010000013.1:232220-312250 GCA_019594935.1 Periophthalmus modestus | reverse complement strand
GGTTCCAGATGATTCTAGTACAATTGTGCCTGATTGGAAGATAAAAGTAGACTGTCGAGCTCTATTAGTTATTACCAAGATTTTTTTTTTCTTAATCAACAGCTTTTATTATTTATTTATTTTTATTGACAGAAGCTATATATGTCGTCACAGGGAGAATGGCCAAGCTCAGATGGTTTAAAGTGGTTTTTAAACTGAGAGTGGGAGGGGTTTACCATGTAGGGATGCATGCTTCAATAAAACATTGCACACAATAAGAATAATTACAAAAGGTTTCTTTACTCTGCACCTGTGTGTTTGTTGTGTTGGGGTCAGCATTACTCAGTATACAAATGTTACTAATTTTTTTTTTCCAAAAATTAAATAAATAAAACTAAAACTAATCTTGGCTCTTTTTATGCATGAGATCCGGCTCCTTTTTACCACTCATGTTAAGGAACCATCAAAAAGAGCGATTCGTTAAACGTCACATTACTATTGAAACAATCGATTTAAAGGACTGTTAAAAAACAGCCCTTTGACTACGCTTTGTTAATGTATCTCTGACCACTGCCTGTGTTCTTACTTCATGCAGGGTTTATTTACGTTTACTCGACCCATCTGTTTTACTTAATCATATAAGTTTTGGTTACTAGCTTGAATAGCTGCTATATTTGTGCAGCAATTTCAACCACCACATGTGGTTTTCACCAGCAAGAGCAGCATGGCCAAAGACCTTCCAACAATTAGCATGAGGACAAATAGCACAAATAGCAACATGTGTAGTTCTTTTGTATTTGTCTAAGTCTTCATATTTGAGTCTCAAAATATACAATTTTATGTACACGTCTATTTTATATGTTTTGGGTTAGGTGATGACAGACATTTTGGTTACATTAGGTAAATGTAATTATCGTAGATGTAGTTACGTGGATGCGGCTGTCCAATCAGAATGCTCTGCTCGGCTTTAAATTGCGTCCACTCTCACTTCAGTCATAATAGCCTTTGAGCGCATCATGAAAGTTCGCCTTTATGGTTCTGCCATCGGAGCTTGGTTCTCAGGGTAATTGAGAAAATCCCTTCAGTACATCCCCTTCATCTACTGGAGAACAATGACATATATTTTAATTTCAGCTAGGCACAGTCTCAAACCTCCTTACAGCAACAACTAAAGGGGCACAAAACATGAATACTGCAGTGTCAAGTCTACCGTGGCAAGAGAACTGTGAGTCTGTAAAACAGGAAGCCAACGGGGAATGCGACTGTTAGCTAAGCAATTGCAGTTAAAAGTAGATATATGTATACAGCAGATCGCGTTTCTCGGTTGAAGTCTTTTAAAAATAGTAGTAATTTGACGGTTTGTCTGATGTTTTCTGACCTGGTTGAGGATACTGGCACATACGACTGTGGAGTCATGAACGATGACGACATCAGCTTTGGAGCAGGGACTGGAGTGGTGGTTGAGGGGAGAGTCCAGAATCTCCTCCTCTCAATCCTGCAGCCTGTGCCTCCAGATCCAGGACTATATCAGACCCACAGCAAGGGACTCTGTGACTTCTCAGCTGTTCATTCAACACCAGCCTCTGGTCCAACCAAATCAAAACGGTCAGCTGTGAAATGAAAAATGGGTCTGCATCAAACGTCATTTCATGGGAACGCTGGTTAAAGTGAACATGATCTGTGAGAATCATGGTCAATTACTTTGGGGTTAATAACCTGACCGGACAGGACATGAGTTCTGCTAAAGATGGGACCTACCTCTTTGTGTGGGAATGCCATTGTGACCGCACAATCCTGGGTTGGGTACTGGGACCAGGATCAGGAGCTGTACCGTAAGAACTAAGACTCTTACAGATAGCTAATAATATCACAGGGACCACATTGCCTCCCACGGTGAATCAGGCCTTGGAATCTCCACAAACATGACTCTTATTTGGCCTGGAAGTAAGGATTCTCCTGTTATTTTTTTTTTTTTTTTTTTTTTTTGTGCCAGGAGATAAAAAAGAAAAGGAACAAGTGCAATGGCTTAAAGTGCCTCATGTAACTTTTTGATTCAGGATACAACTACTTGCTTGGACAATAGAAATGTTTTTGCTTTACCCGGAAGGTTTCACAGTATGGCAATTAAACGATATATAGGGTGTTTTTAATACCATGAAAACACTGTATGTACTGTGAGAGCTCGGACTCGCAATTTTGTCCTGTAACTTGGCCTTAGGTTCATATCCATAAAGATAAGAAAAAACATTGCAGGAACAGCAATTAAAGCTAGACAAAGACAAAGAAAAGTTGCCCCAGGGCATTGTTTATTGCACCAGTGCATGTTTATTATGTACGTATATTATGTATACTTATTTAGTCATTATGTAAAATTGAAAAAAAAAAGGTTTTACATGTTCATCCATGCCTGGTTTGATATGTATTTTAGAGATATCTCCTGGGCACTGTTACCAAACCTTCTGAAATGTCTTCAGCAGTATGAGCCTGTACAAGGCTCCGTCCACTAGCCCCCCCTAAATCACCCATACGCCACTATCAACAATCTTCCAGAAATATACAAAAACGGGATACAAAAACTACACAGCAACTTGACAAAACATGAGGTGCTGTGCAGTAGTTTCATTAGTGGGATGCAGATGAACTGTGTTGTGATAAGGAAGTTGAAGGGGGAGTTGACTTAACGGCAGAGAGAAAGGCGGAGGAGACTTCTTACACTAATAACAGGAACCCATGGTGATAAATATTGTTATGTGTTAGCAGTTAATACCCATCAATCCCCCTCTTTCCTCCCCCACATAGTCACAGTCAAGTACAACTTTTTTAATACTCCATAAAAGCAATATCCCATAAAAGTCAAATACCCCTTTTGAAGGTCAGGTTTTTAAGTTAAAGGCACATGAGTCTTAAAACATCATGTAATTTTTAGCTGTGGGTGTATCGAATATGCTGAGAACATAGAAGCTGGCCCTTTTATAGTCCTGTAAGTGTTTGCATGACATTTCTAGTTTTCTTGGGGATCTAAAGTATATTTGGGTATTTGGGCCATCCGTTCTGACTTTTCAGAACGAAAGATACTGTATCTTACCAGCTGAGTGTTGTGGAGTGAAATGAAGATCTGCTGCTGTGAATGAATGTTTTGTAGAGTCCAAAAAAAACTTGCCATATGTTTATAATATTTCTCGTTTAAGACTTCAAGTGTGACAGACATAGCAGTGATTGGGATGAATGATGCTGTCGGAGTGTCCTGCTATGGATAGTACTAGTGGTCCTGCAGCAAAAACAGACACAGAATAATTTACACAAAAAAGGTTGAAAACAAATTAATTTTCATTGTTTTCAATTTAAATTCAGACTTACACAGTGAAAATAAATTTCTTACTATTGTCAGAGAGGGCACCAGATGGATCCTATGGAACCTCATAAGGGACAGCAGGTCAGCCTCATGCTCCATGCACAGGCAAGGATACAGGCAAAAGTTTGGACCTTCTCATTCAAGGCTTTCTTTTTATGTTGTAGAGACATTCTGATATCTCAACTATATGAAGTAAGATGTGTGTGTGTATATATATATATATATCTATATATATTATATAATATATATTTTTAAATATATATATATAGATATATAGAATATATTAGATATTAAATATTATCTATATATACACTAGCGTTCAAAAGTTGGGATCACTTAGAGATGTCTTATTTTTGAAAAGAAAAGCAGTTTGTTTCAATGATATAACTTTTAAAGAATCAGAAATACCACTCTGTACATTGTTAATGTGGTAAATGCACTAATTCTAGCTGCAAATGTCTGGTTTTGGGTGCAAATATCTACATAGGTGTATAGAGGCCCATTTCCACCAACTATCACTACAGGGTGTCTAATGGTACAATGTGTTTGCTCATTGTGTACAGAGGCGATGGGTGATTAGAAAACCTTGTTCAATCTATGTTGCAGCACAGTTTAGCTGGGTATAGAAGCTATATATAAAAGTAGCCCCAGTAGTATCTGGAGCATCACATTTTCTGGGTTGATTAAAAGCTCAAAATTGCCAGAAAAAGAATAACTTTTCATGCATAAACTCGACAGTCTATCCTTGTCTTAGAAATGAAGGGCTATTCCATATGAGAAAATTGTCAAGAAACTGAAGATTTCCTACAATGGGTGTGGACTACTCCCTGCAGAGATACAGCACAAAAACAGGCTCTAACCAGAGTAGAAAAGAGAAGTGGGAGGCAACACCCCTGCACAACTGTAGCAAGAAGATAAGTAAATTTAGACTCTCTAGTTTGAGAAACGATCCAGCTCATTAAATATTACCAGCAAAACACCAGTGTCAACCTCTAAGTGAAGAGGCGACTCCGGGATGCTGACCCTCATCCTACAATAGGACATGAGCCAAAGCACACCTCCCAAATTGTGCAAGACTTATTAGAGAAGCAGGAGGCTGGTTGAGTCATCTGGAATGGAGAGTGGTCCAGCGCAGTCACCAGATTTAAACCACATTGAGCTGTTGTGGGAGCAGCTGGACCGTATGGTACGCAAAAAGAAGTGCCCGTCAGCCAGCCAATCCAACTGTGGGAAGGGCATTCTAGAAGTGTGGGTTGAAATTTCTCCACATTACATCACCAAATTAACAGCCAGAATGCCAAAGGTCTGCAATGCTGTATTGCTGCAAATGGAGGATTCTTTGAATAAAGCAAAGTTTGAAGGAAAAAATTATTATTTCACCATAAATATCATTATTTCTAACCTTGGCAATGTCTTGGCTATATTTTCTATTCATTTCAGAAACTATTTTCTATTTATTTCAGAACACAAAAATTATCTGGGTGACCCAAAACTTTGAACTGTAGTGTGATATATATATATGTATATGTCTTATATGCATATGTCTATATGTGTGTGTGTGTGTATATATATATATATATATATATATATATATATAATATATATATATATATATATATATATAATATATATATAGATAATACATACACATATATAAATGTATAAATTGCAGTTTTGCTTGTTTTCTAGGCTGAAGATGGAGTAGTTTATTCAAGGCTGAATGTTGAATCCAGGGACACGGGGAACCTCCAGGGCCCCTATGGAACAAGCCTTTGACCACAGATCTGTACTCTCAACCTAAGACTCATTAAAAGACCAAACATTCCTACAAAACACTTTCAGAGCATATGACAGGCATCGTGTCTGTATATTTGTGATGTGTTTGGGGGACAGACCCTGTGCTAAAATATTATCACAGTTGGTACATCAGTGAAAAAGTAACTAAATACATGAAGTAGCAGTGAGCTCCTCTATGTTGGTCATGTCCATAGACTGGAACATATATAAATAGCCAACCTGCTAGCCACTGTGCTACAAATAGGAAGTGGGAAGTGAGCCTGGGGCGTGATTCTGGCTCCATCAGCTCTAATTCACTGTCTATTGAAAAAACTGTGGCCCCTCTCTCTGTAACTGCTGCTGGCTCGTCATTGTGGTCTCAAAATGTTTGTATTAAACTTGCTCTACATCAGGGGTCACCAACCTTTTGAAACCAAGAGATACTTCATGGGTGCTGAGTCATACGAAGGGCTACCAGTTTGATTCGCTCTTCTGAAATGAGAAATATGTTCAGTTTTCCCTTACTTATATATTATTAATAATAATTAATGATAATCATCTCTGAAGAGACACTGATCACGTTCATGATTTCTCACAATCAACAATGACAGCAAGGTGGGAAACAGATATCAGTATCAGCACTTTAACTTTATAAATCTCAGTACTTGTTAAATTTTCAGATGATCACTTCATCTCAGTCCCATTTTCACAGGCCACTGACAAACCTTTTTTAACAAAACAAACTATTTTGCACCATGTTTCAAAAAGTTATCAATTATATAATGTTAAAGAAAAATCAACTTGCATATTTTTAAATAAATCTCTGTTGCTTTTTGATGATTATTTTTTTCTCTGGTCTCGTGAAAAAAAAAACTGTTTACCCGAAGTTGCCTGTACTCTCACGTGCCCGTAGTTTACGTCCCTGGTGGTAGTTTACGTCCTGGTGGTAGTTAGCGCAGTATAACTTTTGTGACACGTAGTGAAATGTCCCTCCACATTGTGCCGCTTTTCCGTCGCCACAGTCGCGCCGCAATTGAGACACACACAGGTTTATTTTACAGTCGTGAAGCTGCATTCAGAGCTAATCTTCACAGCGGAGCACTGCTTTTGTCACTGCGCACAATACTGACCCTTGACCTGAGGAGGTCAGAGTTCACCTTAACTTTTCTAAACTTCATGTATAATGAATATATTTTTAAGATGTTGTCATTTTTAAATCTATAAATGTAAGGGTAATTAAAAAAAGCAACAGAATAAAATCAAATTTTAGATGCAGATCATTAGTGAGTTGTTCTATTTTTAGAAGCGGCCTGCGGGCGCCTCATGTGGGCGTTGGGGGCGACCTGGTGCCCGCGGGCAAGGGGTGGTGACCCCTGCTCTACATGATCTTGGCAGTTACATTTCAGTATTGTGTCTGTAACTCAAAGTATGAACGTTAATAAACAAACAAAGTACTCTTTGACCGAGGTCGCTCCCACTAGCATTAGCAGCAGGTTTGACTGACATCCCTGCTAAACCAGCAGTTTGGGCGGGGAACAGGCTTTACCTTTAACAGCTTCGCTCCAGATTAGCTCTTTAGTTGCTATGATATTCGCGGTTGGTTGAATATGAGACTTGGCTCCAAATTCACCCCTTGTAACAGCTCTAGCCTTGATGAGCTTCATTTGACTGGAGCTGAACACTGTGGGCGACATCACACTCCCTCAGTCCACTTCTTTATATAGCCTGTGGTCATTCCTCCTTCCATGTCCAACCAGGAGAGTGAACTATAAGCGTTTTTTTAATGAAATCTTATGTTAACTATGTTTTAGAGAAATTAGTCTTCAGCATGTCTTGCATTATTTTTATCCAGTAGACTGTTCTAACAACAGTGTCATCTGTCTTCACTTGTTTTGATAGTCATGTTTTGTGAGTGGTCTCATTTTATGCTACCTTTGAACCCAGCAATACTGTTTTTGATGCATTTCTGTTCCTGAGCAACATCACTGATCCTAAGCAACACCACACAACATTTATGAACATACAATACAATAATGTTTTCATGTTTTGTTACTACTGCATTATTACATTTTATTTTAGAGACAAGTGTTGCGAATTAACTGTGGCTATAGTACTATAATTGGAGCTTAGACTTACATCTCATCCAGCACCTCTAACAAAACAGTCAGTGAATCTCCTGGATCCTATGTATAATCCCGTGGTCTGATGGAATATCCATTGTTGAGCTGCTTTCTAAGGAGTCCTCTGCTACAGTGTCTTTAAGGCGAGGTCTTTCCGTTATCTTTTCACAAATATCACTAAGCTTGGCCTTTTCACAGGTGTTGATGTGATGACTGTCTGTCTGTGCACAAACTTAACAGTGGACGTACCAACAGCAATTTCTGTGCACTGTGAGGATCAGAGTCCCTATGTAAAAAAAAGAAAAACAAAGAAACACTGATATTAGCCTTACAGTTCTTTCAGCAGAGGGCCCATGGCCGGTCCAGCCTATGGACTAAGCAGCTGCTTAGCCACCAGAGGGCCCCCAAGAGCCCATAAATTTATATTGAAAATAATGATTGGAAAGTTTTTTTCTGAAAACTAAATGGCGCCTGGGTGTTTATACTACTACATATCCCTCTTAAATGATTAGATGGGTTTTATTTCCAGTAGCTACATATGTGCTGCCTACATTTGTTGATATATGACTCAGATATTGATGTGGACAGCTACGTGTTTACATCAGTGTGAAGGCCCCCCTTCCCTCGAGGTGCGCTCTGGGTGAGCTGAGGCAGCAGAGGTACATTTGAATGGGTGTTTTACAAACTAAAAAAGTTAGTAAAGTTAAGTTTATCTGAAGTACAGGACAATGCACGAAGAGCCCCAGAGAAAAGAGGGACTTTTCAGAAAGGACTCAAAATATGTCCCATCTGCAGGATAAAACAGTGAGGCTGGACGGTGAGTCCGTTTATTACACTGGCTTTTTGGTTTTATCTCTAGACCATCAGATGATGTGTTAAAAATAATCTTGAACCTGACCATTTAGCCAACTATAGACCAATCTCTAATCTTCCCTTTGTCTCAAAAATCCTTGAAAAAGCTGTAGTTAAGAAGCTTTGTTGCCACCTACAGGTTAATTTATTTGAGGTTTTTCAATCAGGATTCAGAGCTCACCGCAGCACAGAAACTGCACTCCTTAAAGTCACAAATGACTTGCTATTAGCTGCTGACAATGGACTAGTCTCAGTCCTGGTTCTGTTGGACCTCAGTGCAGCGTTTGACACCATCGACCACAATATTCTACTACAGAGATTAGAATGTGACATAGGTGTCAGAGGGGCAGCCCTCAGCTGGTTTAAATCATACTTATCTGATAGGTACCAGTTTGTTCATGTAAATCAGAGCTCCACACCATGCTGTAGGGTAGCCCACGGTGTGCCACAGGGTTCTGTACTTGGTCCAATCCTGTTCATACTTTATATGTTGCCGGTAGGTAATATCATCAGAAAACATGGCATTAATTTCCACTGCTATGCTGATGACACACAGCTGTACTCATCAATGACACCAGATCAGACTGCAATAAGTGTAATTGTGCAATGAGTGTAATGTGCAATGAATGGAATGTGCAATTGTGTGGAATGTGCAACCATGGGAACTGTGCAGTGAATGTAGTGTGCAATTTTTAACTTGACCCTTTTTGTGACCCCAGCCCCTGGGACAACAGATGGAAATTAACCTTTGGCTATAATCTGGTGTATTTACAGTCCCAGATAAATAAATAATAAATATAATGATCAAGTAGATAGACTTAGTATCTGTGTGAAGGACCTAAAAACCTGGATGACACTTAATTATCTTATCTTAATTATCCCCAAAAAAACAGAGGTCATTGTTCTAGGCCCCAAAGGCCTCAGAGACTCACTATCTGACCAGAGAGTTACTCTGGACAGTGTCACTGTAGCCTCCAGCTCTACTGTAAGGAACCTCAGCTTGACCAAGAGTTCTAATTCACACCACATATAAACCAAGCCTGTAGAACAGCCTTCTTCTACCTGTGTAATATCACCAAAATCAGAAAAAATCTTGTCTAATAGTGACGATGAAAAACTTATCCATGCATTTGTTACATCAAGGCTAGATAACTGTAACTCCTTACTGGCTGCATGCCCTAAATATTCTATAAAAAGCCTTCAACTAGTTCAGAATGCAGTTGCTAGGCTCTTAACGTGAACTGAGAGAAGAGAGCACATCACCCCAGCCATAAAGCCATAAAGGGCATGGCCCCATCGTATCTGCAAGATGCTATAGTACCATACCATCCAAACAGAGCACTGCACTCTCAAAATGCTGGACTACTGGTGGTTCCTAGAGTGTGTAAAAGCACAGTAGGAGGGAAAGCTTTCACTTACCAAGCTCCTGCGTTATAGAATCAGCTCCCTGGCTATGTTAAAGAGGCCACCACAGTCTCTACATTTAAGGCCAGGCTTAAAATGTTTCTCTTTGAATTAGCTAATGGCCAACCTGTAGTTTTAGGCCTGTCTGCCTAGGAGTAACTATGCTGGGGGAAGTTTGGTAACCTGAGTACAATCCTCTGTTTCCTCCTATTTTCCCTGTCAATAGCATTCATTACTCAGTTCAGCTGGAGTTTGTTCATTGCTATTATTTGCTGTTGCTCCCTGTCCCACTCCCTTCTGGGGAGTGCAACTGTTTGCAGATGTCAGAGTGCACATGTCTCGCCACTGACTGCCCAGTGATGACTGGGCCCTAGATGCCCCGCCTGTGCGCTGATCCTGTTCTGTGGATCTGGACCCTCCCTTCAGATGCCTGGCTGCTGACCACCCAATGATGGCTGGACCCTAGATGCCCTCCTGTAAATGACCTGGTGCCTGGCTGGGCAGGCTCATGTTAGTTCTGGACACATCTGCAGCTGTCCGTCCATGGGAGTGGATCTCTCCTTCACTGTGGTTCTCCTCAAGGTTTCTCTTTTTCCACTGGTTGTTTTTTCTAGTTTTCCGTGTTGAGGGAGGGTCTAAGGACAGGGGATGTTCTGGGACAGTTATCCATTTACTTGTTTTCTGTTGAATAATTTGCTTGTCTGTTTCTCTTTCATTGTTAATTTTCTAATTTTCTGTTGGTTAAATTAATTCTCATGTTCAGCCCGAAAGAGGTAACTGCTGTTTTGATTTTGGGCTTTACAAAAACAAATTGAATTGATTTGAATGTGAGTGTAGCTAAAGCAGGTAACTACTCCTGTTTCATTTAACGTTGATTATGGCAGAAACCTCTCTTGGTTATATCTGCTGGATGAAAAAATGACCTGTGAATGACTCCTGAATGTGTGGTGAATGCTCATACAGTGATGCACCCATACCACTTTTTGCAAGATGAGTACAAGTATTTCATTTTTTTTTTTATTATTATTTTTTAATATAATTTATTTAGATAAGCACCTGGCTTTAATATTTACCACTTCCTCTTTGCAGACTAACGCTCCATGCTAATTGTTAACGCATAACTAGCCACTAACGAGCCATAACAGTTGTGTACAGTAAAAGCCAAAGTTAAATCTGTCAACTCAGCAAAACGTTGTAGGAGTGAAGACGTTTCGCTGCTCATCCAAGCCGCTTCTTTAGTTCTGGTCAGATTGCTGGTGGACACTGCCTTATATGTTTGGGCAGAGAGAAGACAGCTACACTGAAACTGTAAACAGCTGTTGTTAAAAGTTTCAGCCTTGATGGCCTCCATGCAGCCTTTGATGGCCCTACTGGCTAGCTCTATTGTTCTCTTTGTTGTCTTTGTTTGCTTTGGGTCTGGGAGTGGAGTTATAGATGGGGGAGAAATTATGTCTAAGGCCCCCATTCTTGTTCGAGGAAGGACTGTCTTTCCTAAGAAATTGCTTCCTTAACTTCCCTCTCAAACCATCTCTTTTCTCTGGCTAAGATCTGAACTTCACTGTCTTCAAAGGAGTAGTTAGTGGGTTTGAGATGGAGATGTACGGTGCACTGGGGTCCAAAGTAGCTCTCACGACGGTGTTGGTACATCCTCTTATGGAGTAGAAGTTTAGTTTCTCCAATGTAACGCTCCCTGCACTCTTCATTACACTGAATGGAGTACACTACATTAATTTGTTTATAGCTCAGGGTTTTGTCCTTTGGGTGAACCAGTCTCTGTCTTGTGTTTGTGGGTTTGAAAAAGACAGCAATCTCAAACTGTCTGAAAGTTTTTCCGACAGACCAGCTGTGTAAGAAATAGTTACGCCGATCCTTCTGGTTTCAGATTCCCTGTTGTCCTGTTTTTTAGTTCTCTTAGATCTACTGAAGGCCCGTTTTGGATATATATTCTCTGTGTTGTAGATGTAGATAACTGAGTTTGTGCTGCAGTGTATGATGTGAATCTGTCATGATCCCTGTATTTTCCTGCCTCATGTGTTGCTCTTTCCCTTCCTCACCTGTCTGTCTGGAGTTGGATGGAGTTCCTGGCTCCTCCCGTGCGCACTATATAGGAGTCGAGCCAGGACTCGACTCTATAGTTACTGCACAATCTAAAAAGGCCAGTTTGTTCTCCTTGGCCTCTTCCCGCAGGAACTTGGTGGTTGAATCCACTTCATTAATATGTGCAGTAAAGGGTTCCAGATATTGAATTTTGATCTTAGTCTAATTGTAATGCACGTATTGATGCCAATATGTGGGTGGAGTGCCTGGAAATGAGGCCATTGCCTCCTGTTCAAATTGTTCCATATATAAGTTGGCCATAATAGGAGAGACCTGTGAGTCCATGGCACAGCCGTGGATTTACCTATAGAAGTTTTCTCTAAACTAGAAATATGTGGTATTTAAACAAATTTCCAGCAGTTTGCAGATTTGGTCCAGTGACAGTTGCGTGTTACGCTGATAGTTGACAGATTTAACTTTGGCTTTTGGCTTTAGACCTGGACAACTGAGAGATTACACAGACACTGTTGTGTTACTTTTACCACTGCCACACTTTCACCAATGTGGACATGCTATATGTCTTTTAAAAGCTCTGAGCCCACTCAGTCTCAAGTAAATAATCGCCAGGGCCACTTAGCAATATTAGCATGCTATTGTAAACAGAAGCACTGCGCTGGTAAAAAATAATGTGATCCTAAAATCCTCTCTTCAACAACTCTCTTCCTCCACCCTTAATATTTCTCAGACTGTTTCTCTTATGCAACGCTTAACTTGGATCACTACTTTGTACTTCTTGAGTGATAGTAAGTGTACCTTTGCTTAAGTACATCGTTTGGCTACTCTGCCCAATTCTGCACTTGATGACATAAAGAAATGATAAGTGTGAGCCCACTTTAGTCAACTGGAACACATTAAAATGCACTAGAAACCAAGAAAAAAATATCCTAAATTTTTTAGCCCTCCTTCCTTACATGTTTTTATACTTTTATACTTGTGGCTATTGCTGCTGTGAGCCTCTAGAATTTTCAGTCTTTTTACAACTGGCTGTGATGATGTCTTAATGTCGTCAAATATGAATATGTGGCATTGAAGCAGCGAGGGCCCCAGAGGGCAAATTCAGCTTAGGGTCCCTAAGGCTGGGTCTTCCTGTACTCACAAACAGGGTACTAGTAATCACTTTACCTCTTTATAGTATCTGCACATAGTATAAATGTTTACATACCTATACTCCTAAAATGAGGCTGGAAGGTTTTGACAGAGCTGTTATTATTTTTGTCTGGCAAAATTTAGCAAATGATGGCTGGTGTGCACTGGAAGTCCCCTAAAAAACAATGACATGTTAATTGCGCAATATATAATCAATAAGCCACATTCCTTTAGTAGTCATCAGGTATTCTGCTTTAAAGTTTGTGTAGCTACTCGTAGCATTACCATCTCCTCCTCTGTAAATGCATCTGATGTTTTCCACCTAGCCTGTGATAACCTGACAGGCTCCTTAAGACCAGTGTTTGTTCTTCCTAGTGCTTTGAACATAATGTTACACGTCACTTTAAATCTAGTTTTAAATACCAAATACATGAACATATAGAATACTATTTATCATTATTTTAGAGTAGTTTTTGACTTCACATCAACTTGACAGATAGAAGGAAATGATCCCTCTATTAAATGGAGCCTTTCAGCAAATCTGTCTCTATACTGGCGCAGATTTGAGAAGCATTCCTCTTTGAAGTGGTGTGCACATACAAAAAGTGTCCCAAAAAGCATCCTGGGCACATTTGTAGGCACATTTCCCTGAAAAATAAACATTATCCAAGTAGTTCTCAGAGGTTCTGTGACTGGAGGCTGGTTTAACGAGACGTGTTGGTTAATACAACCAACAACCAAACACCTAGTGTTATAAATACACATTTTCTTCATCATGTTGGGCATGGACTACAAACTAAAAACAAGATGGCGAACTCGGAGAGCAATTAGACGGAAGTTATTGAACTTGGCCTTTTATAGAAATTTCTTCTGAAAATCAGTGACATAACAGATCGAGAAAACGTAACAGATCGGAGAAAACGAAAACGGCATAGTTAAAAACCAGAATTGAGAAGTGTATAAAGAGATATAAAAAATATCTTTGCAGCTACTGAATGGTTTAAATGAGCTTTTCTGAGTTAATGCATATATACCCAAGAAAAGGTATCCACGAGCTAAAAATGTTGATTTAGCATAATATTTGTTTTTAAAGATAGGCAGTTTGGTAACCTACAAAACTGACTGTATATTACTTAAACTTTTAGGGTATGCACTGTTTAAGGAGAGTTTGTTTACTCAAAAACTGAATTTTTTTTAACTCAAAATTTTTGACGTAATCAATTTCATCAGATTTTATGAGTAGTCCTAACTTGTCAGGTTTTACAATGTGGCTTTTCTAAAACCTCTTTGTGAAAGCTACGGACGGGTTAGACACATTTATTTACCTACTTCCTTCCCCGTGTGGAAATCAGGTTCCCCCATCATTAAACACAAATGAGTAAGATTAAGCTGCCATCCTGCAGGTAAAGGGACGCTGATGCCCGCCATAATCAGATCTATTACTTTGTCATTAAAGCTGCAGAGGGGCAATGTTTGTTCCATCTGCTCGGCCTGGTACTGCAGCTGTGCCCAGTCTATCGTAGAACCCAAACTGATTTTTAGAGAAATCAAAATGGCTGTTTGGCTGACAGGAACCGACAGGGACCAACAGCTTCCACAAAGGGCAGATTTTCATGAGATTATTTTTCAGCTAGAGCTTTAACTTCAAGAACCAAAAGGTTTATTTGTGAGATTTCGCTAACCCTGCTCTCAGCCCACACTAACTCCCCCTATATGTTTTTGTGCTACTTATATAATATACTCTTATACTATTCTACATCCATGACTAACCAAATAGCATTTTAAAGGCCCTGAACATGATTTCAAACATGGTAAATGGTCTCATTTTTACATAGCGAACCACTCACACATTCACATACATATTCATACACCCGTACACACAGATACTGGTGGTGAGGTGGGTTAAGTGTCTTACCCAAGGACACAACAACAGCATTCATCTGTTGGAGCTAGAATCTTATCATCTACCTGTGGGTCAGTGGATCTGACTGCTCAGATGTTTGCTTGCTTGATGTTTATGTCGAGAGCAGGATTCAAACTGCCAGCCTTTGGGCCAGTGGACAAATGTTCTGCCAGCTGAGCTGCTGTCACATGAGTCAGGAACATTGCCAATCCACCGGCCAATGTAGTTACGTGGATGCTGCTGTCCAATCAGACTGCTCTGCTCTGACTTTAAATTGCGTCCACTCTTCACTTCAGCTCATAATAGCCCTTTGAGCGTCATCATGAAGTCCGCCTTCATGGTTCTGCATCTGAGCCTGCTCTGGTCTCAGGGTAAGTGAGAACATCCCTTCAGTACATCCCCTTCATATACTGGAAGAACAATGACTATATATTTTAATTTCAGCTAAGGCACAGTCTCAACCTCCCTTCCAAGCAACAACTCTAGGGGGCAAACTGCATCTGCAGTGTCAAGTCTACAGTGGCAAGAGAACTGTGGCCTGGTACAAACAGGAGGCTAACGGGACACTACGACGGACATCAGTCGTTAACAATAAAAGTAAAAGTAAAAATGTATACCTTGAAGATCGCTACTCGGTGCAGTCTTTTAAAAATAGTAGTCATTTGAGTGTGTCTAATGTGACCTGGGAGGATACTGGTCAGCTTTGGAGCAGGGACTGTGATATTTGTCATTCATTCAGTTCACTTTCCATCACCAGAAAGTGACATACTATCACTTTAAAGTGGTCAGTCTATGTTCCTCACTACTTCCAGTCTATTGTTGAAGAGTGAGCTAGTAGCAGAGAGAGAAAGAGATATCGCCCTCTCTCTCTCTCTCTCTCTCTCTCTCTCTTTCCATTACATCTCTCGATCTTTCTCTGTCCTTTCTGTCTCTCTCTTTGTATCTCTGTGTGTTTGTCTCTCTCGCCATCTTTTTTTTTCCCTGTCTGTCTTTCTCTCTGTCTCTCTCCATCTCTCTGGCTCACTCTCTCAGAGTGTCTAACAAAGTGTTGAAGGGAGGGCATCTAACGTGCAGGGATGTTGAAACCACATTGCTCCCTGCTGGAAATACGATAACATTACAATATAAAAAACACTACAAATGTATCCTGGAAGTCTGTGTAATGTCTCAGTCATCCAGGTCTGATCCACTTGTCTTTTGCAATGTATCTGGAACTGTATTAAAAAAAAGTGATGGCAGGGGTAGGCAGTAAAAAAAAACAATACAAATTTAAAATTTAAATTAAACAGAAAAGCCCCATGTTGAAATTTCAGGGCCACTAGAAGCAGAAATTCTCAAATACTCATAAAAGTCCTTCTTGCACATGCACAGTGGGAAGAGCTTTATAAAGTTGGATTTTTGACTGACAGGGATCACTTTCTGTGAATGTTTTTTTGTGTTTGGAGGTGATCGTTTGCACATGTGGCTCTGATGAGAGACATGAGACACAGGCCTCAGAAATAAACTCAGCCAGGAATAGGGTAGAACATGAGAGAGAAGAGGAGAGGAGGGAAAGAGGAGGGGGAAGAGAAGGAGAGAGCAAGGAGAGAGCGAGAGTGGAATAGGAGGGGAGAGAGGAGAGAAGGAGAAGAGACGATAGAAAGTGGGAGGAGAGAGAACCAGAGAGAAGGAGGGAAGGTGAGGGAGCAGGTGATAAAGCGAGAGAATCAAACGTGACACGAACAGAAGCCAGAGGACAGAGAATTTATATAAACACAAGAGATAGAGAGACGGAGTTAAAGAGAGGGGGCAGGGAGGAGGTATAGAGAGGAGGTAAAGAGAAAAGAGAGGAGGCAGAGAAGGAGATAAAGGGAGGGGGCAGAGAGGGTGTTAAAGAGAGGGAGGGGCAGAGAGAGGGAGACAGAAGGAAAGAGAGAGATAGGCATTCACCTTTACTTACACTTCACCTACACTACTGCATTAACTCTAGTAAGAAAAATAAAACTGACACACCACATGTTTCATGCAGATGTTTTTACTGCAGTTTTAAAAGTCAATATTTTTTATTATCTTGACACAAAACAAAACACTTTTCATTTATGTAAGACTGTTCATGAAATGGGGTTATAGAAGATATTATCTTACTTCTATGGTGGATTAAAGAGGAGGTATTTTACTTCTATGGGGTATCAACTTAACCTGGCTCATGCCAGATTGATACATGTGTCATTTTGAATTGAGTCCTGCACATTATCAAACTGGGATGGCTCTCGCTGAAAACAATCAGAAAACACAGAGTGTCATGTCGATTACTTGAATCTGATTGGGCGAAGCGTCACAACAGCGGAACAAGACAAAAATCAAACTTTTGTTACATCCAGTTGAGAGAAAAGTTCAGACATCATCCCAGTCCACAAAGCTCTGACCTTCTGCACGTTTACTACATAGTCCTGATGCACGATCCTCACACGACATAGTCCTGATTCACATTCTTCACACGACATAGTCCTGATGCACGATCCTCACACGACATAGTCCTGATTCACATTCTTCACACGACATAGTCCTGACGCTACAATTGTTCCTTAGTTGGCGTCATTGTGTTTGTTTTAGTTCTTGGCTCTTCTGCACAAACCTCAGTGCTGCTCTGTGATTGTGACTGACAGGTGGTGGGCAACCGGTTGCACCAGTGGGCGCACACCAAAATGGATTCTTCGCGAGTTTGTAAACCACAAATATCGCAAGAATCTATCTTGTGCAAAGTTAGTATTAACTGCTAACACAGAACATATTTAGATCACCAGATAACCTTTTATTGTTGAGTCTTCCTTGTCTTTGCTCTCTGTGCTAAGTCACTCCCCCTTCAGAGCACTATCACAACAGAATCAGTGTACATCCCACTAATGAATCTACTCCACATCACATCAGGTTTGTCAAGTTGCTGTGTAGTTATGCATCATGTTTTTTATATGTTTATGGAGAAACCGTCATGAGGGAGCATGGGCTTGTGGGCGGAGCCTTGTGCAGACTCGGACTACTAACCATAACAAGAATTTGAATAGGGCCCAGGAAAGGCCGCTAGAAAACTCAAACATGCATGGCTGACATCTAAAACCTCTTCAGACATGTTTTTGATGAGGGAACAGCGTTAGAACATGGTAGAAAGATTAAAAAAAAGCAGAATACCCCCTCTTTAAAAACAGAAGAATGTCCCACACAGGCAATTTGTGCAACAGTGAAACTGACAACTGTTTCAGAGATGGACTATCAAGCCAAAGCAAAAAAACAGCTTTAGAAATTCACACCACAATAAATAATACATCACAACAAACAAACAAACTGGACACTCGGGTTAAGGTGTACCTAGTAGGGCTGTCAAAGACATCCAAAGTCATTTAATCGATACTGAACCTAGTATCGAAACTAGATGCTCATTGTTTGCAGGCATCAATACTAAAAAAGTCCCATTCACAAGACAGAAATGAACCTTTCCTGAACATCTTTAGAATGATCTAGAGCTGTATCAGAACAAGTATAAAACCACATAGACTAGTATACGTCCATGGACCACTACTACCTGGACCCCTGAGGGAGTACACAGATATAAGACCACATGGGAAAAGAAAATAAAGTACTACCAATTAATGTGGAGAATCACAGTATACTGTCTGAAGAAAAAGTGTTATTATCATCATCATGAGTCTTTTCCTTAGTATCAAGTTTGAAATTTTAGCATTGTGACAACACTAGTACCTAATAAACGGAACGAATAAAAAAACAAAAAACACACTTAAAAAAGGACAAAATTCAGTGTTCAAAGTGTTTCAGCTTAAGGCAGTGTTTTTAAGTTCCACAAAAACAATTATATATATTATATAATCTTGTACGGACCAAATGAATGACAAAATAAGCCAGACATTTTTGAAATGTGAAAAGATTTTTTCTACATAGTGTATTAAAAACACTGTACCTGATTATTATGATCTTATAAACATGAACAACAGCAAATATTAAATGGTGTACAGTGGTCCGGCAAGAGCACTTTGGACTTTGTAATTACTGGGCCTGTCCACATGAAACAAAAACTAACATATGAGATATTAACCATAAACCAGGTCAAAAATATTTGTAGTCTGACAGTTACACAGCAGATTGTACCTGAGAGTTCTGACCTGTCTCCAGCTCAGGTTAAACCACAGGGACTCTACAGTGTGCTGATGCCTCTAAAAATCTCAAATGAAACAGTGACTGGGTCCAAATGTTCACACTATTCCCTACAAGGGGCACTATTTAGAGTTTTTTTTTAGTGGTGTTTAAATGTTCAGTTGGTGAAAAAGTCATGCACACAAAATTTCCCACAATGCACCTTGAAACCACCCTGGGACTAGGGTTGACATTCAGACAAAGGCAATAAGAAGATTCAAACTTTAAGGCACTTTTGAACAGAGGCTATGCTAACAGCTAAAGCTGATTTAGCATAGTTTCATAAAATACAACAGAGCTTTTGCCTCAGTGGCATTAGCTTAAACATGGCAATTGCACATTCCATTAAGAAAGAAATACTTGATAAAAACACAAATTCTTTAAAACATTCAAAATTCCCTTTGAATCCCAATCAGGTTTGAAATGTTCGCCGTCTTCCTTGTCCAAAGTGGGTTCATTTAAGAGAAACTGAAGAGAATATTTTGATTAAGGACGGAGGAGCAGGCTTTAGCTTTGAGATTTCATCAAACGTCCTGCTCTGTACTTCTTTTGTAGAAAACAGATTCTATTCTACTTAATATCAGATTTTATGGGCAAAACTTTTCTCAAATTCTCTATTAAAATGAATGGATTCCTGATTAACTAAAAGCAAAAGTGGGTGTGGCAGAATAAGTTCTATATACAGTCGATGTTTCAGACCCAGAGGAAGTATGCAATCTCGTCCAGGTCCACGGGGTAGTCTGTGAGGTGCAGCGGCTCTGTAATGTCAAACCTCTCTCCTTTATAACTCCTCCAGTGCCCGGCCGGGAGGTAAATGTCCCGCTCTTGTTTCCCTGGCTCCAGCACCGGCGCCACCATTAGGTCATCCCCAATCAGGAACTGCGAGTCGATTTTGTACGCCGTCTCGTCCCCCGTGGCGATCCACCATAGAGGCCTGATGATGGGGTCGCCTGTGTCCACCACCTCCCCCGCTAGCTCCAAGACACGCGGTACTACGATGCTGTCATGCAGCGCGGTGTATTTACGAGCAATCTCCACCACCTCCGCGCCATACTCCCATGGCGGGATCGAGAATTGCATCGATGGCATGAATGCTGACAGCTCCAACCAGCGGATGTAGAGTTCGCGGTCCGGTAGCGTGCGTCCTCCATCTGTGCGGTTCAAGTACGCATTTCCTCCGATCATGTCCGGTAAGATGAACTGGTAGCCGAGAATGCTAATTGTGAGAACCGTTGGGATTAGCGATTTCAGCCCCAGTTCGTAGCCCCAAACAGAGTCGCGATCAATTGGACGGAAGAAACAGGAGATGTTTTGTGATTGGTACCCGCTCCTCAGCTCAGCACGGTCATTGTACGGAATCGCCATCTCTGTGTAGCGCCTGGTGAAAACACTTGGATCACGAATCGGCATTTTGGTGCTAAACTTCCATGGTAAATAGTTGGTCTCTCCGGCATCGAACTTAAAAGAAGCGACTCCGTACCGTGAGCGCAGAGACCGGAGCTGGTGCGAAAACCATTCCCGAGCCTCCTGATTGGTAAAGTCCAGAATCCCACCAATCCCGTTCCACCATTTAACCAAAGCAGGAAGTCTCCCGGTTGGCTCTCGTACAAATAACCCTCGCTGGACGCAGGTGTGGAAGTTGGCGGAGTCATAGTTCACAAAGGGGTGTATCCACAGTGAGACCAGGAAGCCGTCCGATTTCAACTTCTGGAACATTGCAGTCGCATTTGGGAACTTCTCGGGATCAAATTCGAACTCTCCATAGTGTTTGGTGTAGCGGTCATCAAGTTCCAAGTGGCTGCAGTTAAAATTGTGCTTCTTGATGTTAGCGGCGTATGCTAGTAGCTTCTCCTGGTTGATGTCAGTCTTGTGCAGGGCCCAAGTGGACCAAATGGGGTGTTGGAACATGACTTTAGCTGGGACTTTGTAAGGCTTGTTGAAGTATCGTCGGACCATGTACTTGTGGATGGAGGTGACGTCCAGCCCCACGCACACGCGGTAGCTCAGCTCGGCGATGGGCGCCTTCGTTGGGCTCGGGCTGAAATGGGCTGTCACTGTAACGTGCCTGAAACAACATGGTCTTCTCTGTGTCGTTCCAGCCCAAATGAAATGGGACAGAACCATTTATTTTGATCGCCGTGGCGTTGGACGAAAGCCAATAACTCTCCAGAATCCCTGAGGAGAGAGCGAGGGAGAGGGGGAGGAGAAAGAGAGAGAGAGGGAGGGAGGAGAGGGGGTGAGAGACAGATGGGAGGAATCTTTTAGTCTTTAATCATGTAATGTTAAGGTTTTTTTTGACAAATATGTCTTACCTCAACAAAGCCACAGTATGGAACTTTTTAGCCAAAAAAAATAATAAAATTGAGTAAAAGCATGTTTGGTGGAAAGTAGAGGTGGAAAGTCACCTGCATCATTCCATGGAAATAGAAAGTTAAAACAATACTGTGGAACCACAGAGATAGTATGTTTAATGTCATACTGTTGAATATTATAGCCAAAGAAACAACATTTCCATGGAAACACCTAGGAATAGGCCCTCCTCTAGGCCAAATAAGAGTCGGGTTTGTGGAGTGGCAAAGTTGGGTACTGTAAGGATGCAAGTTTTTGTAAAATTTCAGAGTAATAAAAACTTCAACAGGGACCCGGGACTGAGCCAGAGAAGGCTAAAGCAGGACTAAACCAGGGACCGAACCAGGACTAAACCAGGACTAGACAAGGACTATACCAAGACCCTGAACCAGGGATTGAACTAGGGACAAAACTAGTCCGTAAAAAACAGGACTGAACCAAGTCTAAACCAGGTCTAAACCATGTCTGCATTTTGGGCTGTTTAAGTTTAAGAAGTTTAACAAACATATTTTTTGGCCAAAAAAGTAATATACTATGGGTTTAAATGTTATTAGCTAAGCTAATGTAATGATGTCACCTGAAAGCCAGCCACTGTGGATGTTCATTTGGTGCTACAGTATCAGTAATCAGAATTTAATTTATTAATTTGAGCAAGTAAACTTATATACTTAGTATAACACTTTTAAACCCCATGCTTCAGCCCGTAGTTACCATTAGATTTTTTTGGGGCTCAGTATTTATTGTGTGTACAGTTTCTTTGCACTACTGGGACATTTTAGTTTTTTGGGAGTTTTTTTGGCTATATGATCAGATTTGGCTATATGATCAGATTTAAGATGTAAAATTACCGTAATTTCACGGCTATAAGGCGCGGTTAAAAGTTGCGAACATCGCGGGAGCAATGGATGACACACGGTGAACACGCCGCGCCAGGCAAGTTATGCCGCGATTTCTGAATGGATTGTGGATGCTTGGGCTAACGGTGCGACTTTTGTATGTGTTAAATGCAGAAAAAGCACGAAAAAAGCACCCGTAACTGAAGCTGCGCCTTATAATCCGGTGCGCCTTATAGCCGTGAAATTACGGTAATAACTTCTGTGACTCATTACAGATGCGAACTTATTGCAGCTCATGGTTTTTTAACAATATTGTAGATTTAGAACAGTTTTTGTGGTTTAAATCTGCTCTTGTTTTTTTGTGTCTGTGGCATAAATGAATTTGAATATTACCATTTATCGTCTATATTTACTTAAGCAATATATCGAACTTCAAAATATGTAATCGTAACAGCCCTGAGTGCCATACCTCCAAAGTTGTTGCGGTCCGAGTAGATGTCGCTTGTGACGAAGGGCTTTGGGGGTTGCTGTCCAGACACTGCAATTGGCCAGTGTTGCGTGGCGGACAGAGCACCACCATACCAGTGGGCAAAGCGGTAGGTCATGGCGTGTTCGACAGGGACATGTGGAACCGTCTCCTCCCAGCGCACGCGGTAACACTGCACCGTGTCCTTTGGCCTGACCGTCTCAATGAAGAAAAACAGACGCCGATTATCTGTGGTTCGGCTGCAGCTCAAGATCTCACCCTCCTTAGAGCACGAATCCAAGTCCAGAGTCCCAGACCTGAGGAGAGACCAGGAGTGAACCCGGGCTAAACCTGGACTGAGCCCGGAATGAGCCCGGACTGAGCCCGGACTGAGCCCGGACCGAGCCCGGAATGAGCCCGGAATGAGCCCGGAATGAGACAGGAATAAACGAGGACTGAGGCCGACAGAGCCTGGACTGAGCCCAGACTGAATCTGGACTAAACCCGGACTGAGCCAGGATTGAACTCTAAACCAGGACTGAACCAGGACTAGACCAAGACTAAGCCAAGACTAAGCCAGGACTAAGCCAGGACTAAGCCAGGACTAAGCCAGGACTGAACCAGGACTGAACCAGGACTGAACCAGGACTGAACCAGGACTGAACCAGGACTAAACCAGGACTAAACCAGGACTAAACCAGGACTAAACCGAGTCTGAACCAGGACTTGGCTGGGGACATATACAGATCGTGTGTAACATCAGGCTGAAAACATTATAATTACAGTTCCCGGATATGACATTATTTTAAAATCCAATTTAAATCACAGTGAGTCACCTGAACTGCATCCTGAAGACTATAGCACCCGCTTGGTTCCGGATGATATAGCCGTCCTTGTTGAGGTCGAGGAGTTGTGTCTTTAAGAGTTCGGCTTTTCTCAGAGATGCGATGTAATAGCACCAGGCCGTTACCGCGGCGATGACCAGGAACAGCCCGATGACCCCCGCCCCCACTAGAGGGCGTGAGGCGCGCTGGTGCTTCTGCGTCGGAAGGGCATCCAAGTCAGTGCCCCCCGCACCCCCCGGGACTACCTGGTACATGCTCAGGCAGACAGGGGCATCAGCCGGGACTGAAGCAGGGACTGAAGCAGGGACTGAACCAGGGACTCAACCAGGGCCTAACCAGGTCTGGTTGGGGGTGTGGACTCTGGACTCTGTGTTTGATCACATGTCTGAGAGACAGTGAGAGGAAGAGAGGCACACACACACACACAGAGAGAGAAAGAGAGAGAGAGAGAGAGAGCGGTAGTTACACATTGAACATACAAAACACAAGTGAGGACATGTTTTACACTGTGAGAAAAATCTAACTGCAGAATTATATAACAGATGACTTCCCTAGGCCTTATAACAACTGTGTTTGACAATTAAATAATAATGACGATGTTTCTCTACTCGGTTACATTTACTCAAATTTTTTTTTTTAAGAAATAGTACTTTTCAGATCACTTTTCTAGCAGCATACTTTTACTCCTACTTGAGTAATAGACTGCATCAAAATCAAAACAAATCAAACTTTATTTATAAAGAGCTTTTTATACAAGAATGTAACTCCACCACTGTCCGCCCCCACAGTCATACACCTACACACATGCACACACATACCCACATGTATGCACATACGCCCACACCCACGCACATATACACACACATGCAAATGCTAAAATACATAAAGATAGGTACAGATAAAGGCTGAGAGCAGACGAACCAACTTGACTTGCAAACTGGAGCCTGCATGTTCTCCCTGTGTCTGTGTGGAGTTTGCATGTTCTCCCTGTGTCTGTGTGAAGTTTGCATGTGTTCCCTGTGTCTGTGTGGAGTGTGCATATGCTCCCTGTGTCTTTATGAAATCATGTCTAATGGTCAGTGGAAAGCATTTTTTGTCATGAACTTTATTATTAAAAAGGTTTTTTGAAGAACCATCATTTTCAACACAATCTCCTGTCTTATTCTGTGTGTCAAATGCCCTCCCTGTGTCTCCATAGGGTCTTATTCTGCTTCTGATCTATAGAAGAGTTAAAATGTGAACTTTAAACAGAATCCGATTACTAAAACAGAAATCACAAATCCAATTACAATGTCAGAAAAATCTAACTGAGCAGGGGCCAGTATTTCCATTCGGTGCTGTAAGACAAAATTCAATCTAAAACTTTGATTTTGAGATTTCAAATGTGTCTTAGTATATTAGTGTATTAGTGTACCAAAGTGAAGCATGTTCCATCTCTGTATTATTCCTAACACAAGTGAGTTCATTGGTATGGGAGGGAGAAGAAAGGAGGAGCAGAGGAGGAGAGGCTTTAGAGCCGAGCCAAACCAGGAAGAAACCAAAACACCACAGCTGAACAATTTGGTAACCAATAGTTATATAAAAGAGGAGAGAGAAAGTGAGCATGTTTCCACTTCCAATTCACCTTACATAGAAAAACGTGTCCGCTCTCTCTGTAACTGCTGCTGTCAGACACGTTATTTCAGTCTTTAAATGTTTATAATAGCCCGCTCTACATGACCCTGGGGTTTTTGTCCCTAAATCAAGATAACATTAATAACAGGCCAATGAGATGCCTTCTTTCCCTGAGGTTTAACAGGTTTTACACAGTCTATGGTCCATTCAAATTGTAATTTTGATTCAATCATGGTTAATCTTGCAGCCCTACTTCTCTCTATCTTTGACCTCTTATTTTCAGGACACGATTTTGCCGATCCACCCCCATTTTCACCTCCACCGGTACATGCCCACTGTGACATATGCACTCTCTTCTCCTGTTTTATTTTCTTAATAGGTGATACTCAAAGAGTTCATCAGACACGCACAGCCATTTTGGTACAAATGAAAAAAAATCTGCTGCTTGCAAGTGTGATGTGCAGCTATCCATAGAGGGCGCCAACAGCACTTAGTTGTGATGACGTCATTTTAGATGAATATTGTGATTTAAAATGTGTAAATTATAACAATACTCCACGGGTGTCAAAGATTAGAACTATAAAGAGACACCAGCACAATAGGGCAAATTTAAAAGAGCAGAATCACATCTAAAATACATCCAGATATTTGTAATTGGAAGCAGAGTTTATTTACAGAACACATTTAAAACACAGCTGGCACCAGCCATTAGTGTCTGGGGGCTGCTTTGCAAATCGTATTCACTGATAAATGAAAAATGTCTGTAAAAACATTCTACAGATATCAGAGTTTAGTGATTAACCGGAAAATGTGGGACTGCTGCAGAGTCAAAGGTCAAGAGCTAGGACACACAGTGTTAACAATATTTCATTTTACATTCACAAGTTATAGCTCCGTGTTTATAGACAACATTTTTAGGACTTTGCTCATCCAAAAGATAAAATATTTTGTTTTGAATTGTCAATTGCTATGGTAACTAGGGCTGTCAAAAGTATTTTTATTATTATTGAAAATCGGATGCTATTCGATACTAAATCTATTATCGATACTAAAAAAGTCACATCAACGGGACAGAAATAAACCTTTCCTGAATATCTTTAGAATGATCTTGAGCTGTATCAGAACAAGTGTAAGACCACACAGACGAGTATACACCCATGGACCACTATGGAACCTACCTGGACCACAGAGGGATTACACAGATATAAGGCCACATGGGAATAGAAAACAAAGTACTACCATTTAATGTGGAAAATCACATTCTATTGTCTGAAGAAAGTGTTTTTATTATCATCGTGGTATCGGTATCGAGTCTATTGCTTAGTATCAAAATCAAGTTTGAAATTTTAGTATCGTAACAGCCCTAGTGTTAACAGTGCTAGATTGCATCACTCTGGAACCCTTGAATAGGCTACAGTTTTTGGTCAAGATTTGATATGACTTTTTCAGGCTCGGCCCTATATATATTATATTTATGGACAGAATTTCTAGGGTCAGGGGCCAGAGGGGGTCTGGTTCGGGAAGCACAGGATCTCATCTCTGCTGTTTGCAGATGATGTTGTCCTGATGGGTTCATCGAACCAGGACCTGCAGCAGGCACTGGGGCGGTTTGCAGCCGAGTGTGAAGAGGCTGGGTTGAGAATCAGCTCTTTCAAATCTGAGGCCATGGTGCTCGACCAGAAAAAGGTGGTTTGCCCTCTCCCGGTGGGGCATGAGCCCTTGCCTCAAGTGGAGGAGTTCAAGTATCTTGGGGTCTTGTTCACAAGTGAGGGAAGGATGGAACGCGAGATTGACAGGCAGATCGGTGCAGCGTCTGCAGTCACTGTATAGGTCCGTTGTGGTGAAGAAGGAGCTGAGTCGAAAGGCAAAGCTCTCGATTTACCCGTCAATCTACATTCCTACCCTCACCCATGGTCATGAGCTCTGGGTAATGACCGAAAGGACAAGATCGCAGATACAAGCGACTGAAATGGGTTTCCTCTGCAGGGTGGCTGGGCGCCCACCGGGAGGAGGCCCTGGGGAAGACCCAGGACATGCTGGAGGGACTGTCTCTCGACTGGCCTGGGAACACCTTGGGGTCTCACCGGAGGAGCTGGAGGACGTGTCTGGGGTGAGGGAAGTCTGGGAGTCCCTGCTTAGACTGCTGCCCCGGATAAGCGGAAGAAAACGGATGGATGGATTTTTCAGGCACATTATTTTAATTTAACTGTTTTTGTCAATGCAATGTCATAACAAAATTGTAAGACTTTTAAAAGGACCATATTGGACTATTTTCTGATCTGTTCCAATGCCGTTTCCTCATCACAAACATACCTGGAGTTGTGTTTCATTTCATTCACATGTTTAACACAAACCCTGCATATTTAGGCCGAGTTCTTCTCTCAAACAGAAAAGACTTATGTGCAAATACAAGAAGTGCTCCACTGTGTGTTTAAACTCCACACACCTTCACCAGAATCATTTGGATGATTTCAGACCTGGAATTGCTAATCTCTACTGAACTAAAGGTAAAAGGAACTTGAAAACTACCACTTCATAACACCGCTACGTGGAACAGAGCATTATAAGTTTTGAAGATGTAACAGACTAATAATAAAGTGTTACTCAAATATGTGTGAATGAAACAAAACACAACTCCAGGTCAGTTTTTGAGGAGGTAACAAAATTATAACATGGCTTAAAGCTCACAAGAGTACATTTTTTCGTAATATAGAACCTTTAATATTTTTGACTCTGACTGCTTTCAGTAGCCTTCTTCTGTTTGGGTTATTAGAGAGGCGAGTGTTTGCTGCAGGCTCCACACACATACCTTATAATTTCAGGTCGGCTTTTGGCAGAGGAAGTTTCTTCACAAATTAAGCAGAAGTGGGTGGTTCTCAGTTACATTTACTCAAGTAACTTTTTAAAGGAATTATACTTTTCAGAGTACTTTTCTAGCAGTAAACTTTTACCCCTACTTATGTAAATAGTTACAGTTTTATATAGCGCTTTTCCACCTTCAAAGAACTCAGAGCTTTACATCAAGGAACCACTCACCCATACACACACACATTCATACACCAGTGTACGCAGACACTGAGGGCGAGGAGTGTCTTGCCCAAGGACACAATGACAGCTTTCATCTATGGAAGCTGGAATTGCACCGCCAGACTGTGGGTCAGTGCATCAGACTGCACCACCGCTGATGTTTATGTCGAGAGTGGGATTTGGACCACAAACCTTCGGATCAGTGGACAAACACTCTACTGTCGTCTATTAAGTCATATTTTTATTGAAATAACAGTACTCTTACTCGAGATATATACTGTACGGAGTAACAGTACTCTTACTTTAGTATTTATTTATGGCAAATTCAAAAGAACCTCGTAAATGTCATTCACCCATATCTCTGAGTGAGTTTACTGCGTCAAAATCTGTTTACTGCTTCAAAAGCTGCACTTTCAGCTGATTCGCATCTGCTAACGTTTATTTACCTCAAGATAATTTTGCGCGTACGCTCAGGGAAAAGGCGAGTGTGAGCGGTCCGGGCCATGTGGGCACGCGGGGTCAGGGTAATGCACGCGGCTGTTTACTGCTTTTACGTTCACAAACAACATCACGGGAGTTTCATGCAACTTATAGTGGGAAAAGCGCAAGAAAACGTGCAAATCTGCGCCGTAAAAGTCGAGCGCCGCTCTGTATGCACTGGTCTGTACTCACGGTGCGTCCTGCCGCTTTGGAGGGTCCCGAGGACAGAATGTGACACTTTACGAAGCTTCGGGTGAAGTGTAACTTCTCACAGAGGCGGATCCTTTCAGCTCTTGTTGTTGCTGCGCGTCTCAGATCTGATTCGGATCCGATCCGAACACGACTTGTTTTCACGAGTTTGGAGAAAGAGAAGAGTCACCGCTTCAGAGCATCACGGGAAATGTAGTCCAGGGGGGGAGACAGGGGAGGGGGCGTCAACAACGACCCAGTAGTAGAAGTAGTAGGGACTAAACCAGGACTGAACCACAGAACTAAACAGGACTAAAACAGGACTGAAACAAGGAACTAAACCAGGACTGAAGCAGGTACTAAACTAGGATGGAAACGGGGAACTAAAACAGGACCAAATCAGGACTAAACCAGGACTATACCAGAACTACACCAGGACTGAACCACGACTAAACTAGGACTGAATCGAAATTAAAACAGGACTAAGTACTCGTAGTAGTAGTTTATGTTGTTCTGTAGCACATATTCAAGACAAGGTCTTTTTTACTTTTCATATATTTTTGTAGGAATTATTTCTTTACTTTGTGCACATGCAGTGGTCCCTCTAAAAGTGAAACTTAACAAATGCCTTGAGAAAATACATTTTAATATTTTGATTATTGGCAGAAAAACAGAACAGAATTAAACAAATGAACCTGAGAAAATAGCCGTGCTGAACTAAAGTGGCACATGTATCTCTTACAAACACACAACAGTCAGTTCAAAGTTTGTGATTTTTATTCTTTTTACTGATAAGAGTTTTAGAGCTGAGAAACTTCACAAAAACAGAATTTTGGTTCCACGTGACTAAAATAAATGATCCAGGGAAACAAGTGGATTTAAAAGCAGACTATAATACAGAATACTGGCTCCATCTCCCAGTGTATTGTTTTAAGGCTCCTTCCGGGTTGAAGGTTCAATTCCTGGATTACAATAGTTTATTAATGAAGTATTGTTATAAAAATTGTTCTGACACAAACTCCGGGTGGATGGCGTAGTGTCGTGCTTCAGGGCCCCTCTCTCTGGGTTGTCGGTTTGATTCCTGGTTTAGATATATTTCAGAAGATCTGTTCAGACACAAACTCTGGGTGGATGGTGTAGTGTCCGCTCTGGAACGGCTTCACTCTATGGAAACAGCTGCAGCAGCCTCTGGACACAAACAAAAACATAATTTATAAAAAACACTGGACACAAAGGAACGCCACAAGAATGAAGTGACTTTTTGAAACAGTGTGACTTTGACTGAGAGTTCTACAGAGACTTAATGACTCACATGACATTGTAAATAGGCCAAGAAATACTCTCGATCTGATCACTGGGTCTGTCGTCAGCAATATTTGAGTAAAATGTATTTGATTAATTTAATTTCATGTTTTAAATATAGAAATATGAGTAATATATTTACCCATAATCCAGGGACGCGGTGGACAGTGCCCTCTGTCTGGGGAGAGTGGTGTGAGGACGGCCCTTTAGAGCAGAGTCTGACAAACTTCTGAAAAACATCACAATATGAAACTTGACTTCACAATATTAAAAGTCGGCTTTGTCCACTGCTCTCTCCTGTGTCTCTAGCCCCTCCTGTATTTCTTCTCTCTCCTGTATTTCTTCTCTCTCCTGTGTTTCTGCTCTTTCCTGTGTCTCTACCCCCTCCTGTGTTTCTGGTGTATATCAACCAGTGATGGAATGTAACTTTACTACGAAGTCAAAGTAGTACAGTATGTATACATTTTAGGGATCTGTATTTTAGATTTTGAAACGGAAACTACTTACTTTTACTTCACTAGATTTAAGAGCAGTATCTGTACTTTCTACTCTACTACATTTTTTAACTGGACTAAAAAGTAAAAGTATTTTTCATTATTATCTGAGACCTGCTGAAAAGCTGAGGGTTTATTTTTGACACATTCATAGTTTGTGCAAACGCATTTATAGAAGTAAAAATAGTCCGAAAAAAAATGTAATTTGATTGTTTCTGTTGAACAAAATTCAGCTAAAAAAATCACTACATATGAAGGTTTATTAGATCACAAAATATGCCAAAAAACTTTCTTTTTACTCTTTAAGTACATTTTTAAATGGGTACTTTAATACTTTTACTTAAGTAGATTTTTTCATGTGATACTCTTACTTGAGTATTTTTTTTGGTCCAGTATCTGTACTTTTACTTAATAAAATTGAGTACTTCTTCCATCATTGTTACTAACATAACTGCGCTGGTCTGAGCTGCAGCACTCACAGCTTGTTCTAACTCAGATCACTGAATGTCGCTTCCTACTCTTCACCCAAACGTCAAGCTTTAAATCTGTCCTGTTCTAATAAACTTTGGAAATGTTGTTGATGTTTTTTAATTACACTTCTGTTTTTCCTGTTCACACATCTGTGGGGTGTTTATATTCATGTGGACTTTAGCTCAGATCATACACTGGCAGGTTCATGTGAGACTGTTTGCGTCTGAAACGGTTAAAGGTCAGAGGTCAGAGGAGATTATAAGATGCACAAGTTTTCAAAAGTTTGCGCATGTGACAAAGAAATGGCTAATGTCAAAGCAAGTTTGCACCCATCAGTGAATGTGTATGAAAGAAAGAGTGTTTGTATATATCTGAAATTGAGTGATTGTGTGTGTGTGTGTGTGTGTGTGCGTGCGTGCGTGCGTGCGTGCGTGCGTGCGTGCGTGCGTGTGTGTGTGTGTGTGTGTGTGTGTGTGTGTGTGTGTGTGTGTGCGTGTGTGCATGTGTGTATGTGTGAACTGAATGCTTTTAGAAATGGTGTATTTGAGGGGTGAGTTGTATTTTGATGTATGTACCATATACTTACAGGTCTTTAATCCACCTACACCAAACTGTTCTTCTTACTTAACATCAGCCTGGGACTACAGGTGGAGTATTTTTGCTATACCTGGAACTATACATCATTCCTGTTTTTTTTAAGGCGAAAGTATTGTTATGCACTGTTCCTGTCCAAATAAAAGCACACCATACCATACCATAGGTCACTGATAACCAAACTCAATGACAGGGTTTGGGGCAGGGGTCAAACGCAGGAGTCCAATTATGAGATGTTTTTTGTGCTAAATGAAAGTGCATTTGACACATTCATACATTTTTCTTATTCTTCTTCTTGGTTTGGTGGATCGAACCTGTGAACAGTATTTAACAAATATATAGTAATACATTGTACAGTGTAACAGTACTCTTACTCGAGTAACATATTGTACAGTGTAACAGTACTCTTACTTGAGCAATTTCTCTGACCACTACTTTGTACTTTGTATTTTTTTGGCTTCTCTACCTCTGCCTATGATTACAGTTCTGAGTTGTAGCAGTAAAATTTGTCTTGCAACTCGTAGTATAAATGGTCCTGTACTTTTTTATAACAGTAGTAGTATAATTATCTGTAGTAGTGGTCATGTACCTTGTATTATAGTAGTATTATCAAAAGTAATGGTCATATACCGTGCAGTCTTGTTTCCCGCAGTAGCAGCAGTAGTATTTGCTGTGGTAGTAGCTCGTGGTATCACAGAGGGCAAGTATCTGACTGGAGGCATGTTGAGCTGAGTGCCTCTCTCCTCTGTGCAGATGCTCACAGGGACACTAGGGGGCGCCAGGAGGGGTCCAATCGGAGGGAGCGTTGTCCTGCTGTCCACCACCAGGGGGCGCTGCTGTGATCTGGACTTCAGACTGAGAGGGAATAGGAAGTCCTGAGAGAGAGAGAGATGGGTGAGAGGGGGAGAAGGGGGGGGGCGAAAAAGAGGGAGAGAGAGAAAGAGAGAGAAGGGAAAGGGGGAGAGAAAGAGAGAAGGGAGAGAGAGTGTGGGAGGGAGAGAAAGAGCGTGAGAGAGCGGGGAGAGATAGAGGAAGGAAAGGGCAGAAAGAGGGGTGGGGGGAGACAGGAGGGAGAGAGAGAGGGAAAGGAAAGGTAAGAGTTAGCAAGTCACAGCCCCCTCGAGTCCTTTAATGTTCAGTAAATGCACTCTCTCCCCCTCCATTTTGCCATCCTCCTCCCGACCACCACTGCAGGTGAACCACTTTCTCCTCCTCCTGCTCTTCCTTCTCTCCAGCTCCTCCTTTCCACCTCCTCCCCTTATCTCCACCTCCTCCTGTCATCCTCTTCATTTCCTCCCTTCCACCCTCTCCTTTCCTCCTCCTCCTCTCCTCCTCTCCTCCTCTCCAACTCCACCTCCTCCTCTCCACCTCCTCCTCGTCCTCCTCTTCTCGTCTTTCTCTCCACCTCCTCTACCTCTCCACCACCTCCTCTGTCCCTCTTCCTCTCCACTTCCTCTCCGCCTCCTAAAGTTGCACTACATAAGTTTTCTGCTCATCTCCATGGATATGTTATTGCTTTGTCTATAATGCTCCTCACTATAAAATCATGCTGACTTACAAAGTTACAGGCCTCTTCTTTGGAGAGGCAAAAATACACGTTTTTCAAGGTGTTTCTGAAGAATATAAAATACACTGTAATATTCCCAGTAAATAAATGCATTGGCATCTCCATGGAAACAAGAAGGTAGCAGCCCCTCTATGAGAAAAGTTCCAGAGTGCAGCTGTAATGTGTCAGTGTGAGTCACCTCCTCCTTCTCCTCCCCCTTTCCTCCTCCTCTCCTCCTCCTCTCCACCTCCTTCTCTCCCCCTCCTCCTTCTCTGCTTTTAATGTGTCAGTGTGAGTCACCTCCTCCTCCTCTTCACCTCCTCCTTGCACCCTCCTCTGCTGTTAATGTGTCAGGGTGAGTCACCTCCTCCTCTCCCCCACCTCTCCCCGTCCTCCTCTCCACCTCCTCCACCTCCTCTGCTGTTGATGTATCAGTTTGAGTCACCTCCTCCTCTCCCCCTCCTCCTCTGCTCTTAATGTGTCTCTGTGAGTAGTCACCTCCTCCCCTTCCCCTCCACCTCCTCTCCACCTCCTTCTCCTCCTCCACTGTTAATGTGTCAGTGTGAGTCTGTGTTAGAGCGTCATGGACAGTACATTTGGGACAGTGTAATTTTAGACCAACATAAAGATGAAACTGGAGCTGCTTAGAGATAAGATCAGAGAGTTCACCAGAGCTGAGGCAAGGCCAGTGTGTACCTGACAGGAGTGAAGCCCCACTGTGGAACATTTCACCAGAGCTGAGATAAGGCCAGTGTGTACCTGACAGGATTAAAGCCCCATTGTGGAACATTTCACCAGAGCTGAGATAAGGCCAATATGACCCAAGCAGGAGCTGTGTTCTCTGCAGTAAGTCAGACCTGTTCCGGTGCATGTTTGACCCCACGGAGCTGCCCTTTGTGACTGGTTCTGTTCATTGTTTTTATGGACAGGCACAGTCAGGAACTGGAGGGGGTCCGGTTTGGGGATCACAGGCTCTCGTCTCTACTGTTTGCAGATGATGTTGTCCTGATGGCTTCCAGCTAGCCAGGACCTGCAGCTGCCGGTTTGCAGCGGCTGGGCTACGAATCAGCTCCTCCAAATCCGAGGCCAAAGTTGTCGACCAGAAAAAGGTGGCTTGCCCTCCGCAGGTGGGTGGGGAGTCCCCGCCTCAAGTGGAGGAGTTTAAGTATTTCGGGGTCTTGTTCATGAGTGAGGGAAGGATGCCATGTGACATTAACAGTTGGATTGGTCCAGCGTCTGTGGTGATACTGTCACTGCATCGGACTGTTGTGGTAGAAGAAAGTTGAAAGGCGAAGCTCTCGATTTACCAATCGATTTATCAATCTACGTCCCTACCCTCACCTATGGTCATGAGCTTTGGGTAATAACCAAAAGGACAAGACCGTGGATACAAGTGGCCAAAATGAATTTCCTCCGCAGGGCGACTGGGCGCTTCCTTGGAGATAGGGTGAGGAGCTTGGTCACATGGGAGGAGCTCGGAGTCCTCCATGACTAGAGGAGCCAGTGGCTCAGGCATCTGTTCTGGATGCCTCCTGGACACTTCCCTAGGGAGGTGTTCCGGGCATGTCCCACTGGAACGAGGCCCTGTGGAAAACCCATGACACACTGGAGTCTATGTCTCTCGGCTGGCCTGGGAACGCCTTGGGGACCCACTGGAACACCTGGAGGACGTGTCTGAGGTGAGGGAAGTCTTGGAGTCTTAAACTGCTGCCTCTGCAACCCAGCCCCAGATAAGGGGAAGAAAATGGATGGGTGGATGGAGAACAGGGTTAAAGCGCTACTGTGGAATATTTCATCACATTAGAACAGGGATAAAGCCCTACTGTGAAACATTTTGTCACATTACAACGGGGTTTAAGTCCCACTGTGGAACATTTCATCACATTAGAACAGGATTAAAGCCTCACCTCACCTAACCTCCTAATTGCATCATAATTATTTACAGAGATGAGCCTATAAGGGCTTTTCACAACTCTCAGAGACCAGAGCGGAGTTTTGATGAGATAAGATAAGATAAGATATGCCTTTATTAGTCCCACAGTGGGGAAATTCCAGCATTGCACCGCACACCGTTAAGAACAGAAGGAAAATCGTACATGCAAAAAAATAAATAAAACAAGATAATAGATAAATAGCTAGAAATAATTTAAGAAATAGACTTAAAAATAAACTCTAATATACACATATATATACATCTCCGTAAAGTGACTTGAGTATTGCACATGGGTTTGGTTGAATGTCACATGTTCAGTGCTAACAGTGTTTATTATACAGTCTGACAGCAGCAGGAAGCAAAGACCTGCGGAACCTCTCCTTCACACAGCGAGGGTGAATCATCTGTCTGTCACTGAAAGCTGCTCTCCAGGGCAACAGAGCGTCCTGCAGGGGGTGAGACTCATGGTCCAGCATAGAGATGACCTTAGCCAGGACCCTCCTGTCCCCCACCTCCTGCACTGAGTCCAGAGGACAGCCCAGGACAGAGCTGGACTTCTGATGACCTTGATCCCTTCTTCCTCTCCCTCTCTGTGATGCTGCTGTTCCAGCAGACCACACCGTACAGGATGGCTGATGCCACCACAGAGTCATAGAAGGTCTTCAGGAGTGGCCCTCTCACTCCAAAAGACCTGAGTCTCCTCAGGAGATAGATCTGACCCTTCCTGTACCTGCTCTGGTCCCCTTCAGATGTACACCTGCTTGTATGTCCACTCTCCAATGTCCCTTCCCTGGATGTTCACTGAGGGGCAGTAGAGTGGCGTCTGCGGAAGTCCACCACCATCTCCTTGGTCTTCCCTGCATTGATGATAAGGTGGTTCTGCTGACACCAGTCCACAAAGTCCTGCATTAGTCCTCTGTACTCCACATCGTCGTCATCCTTGATGAGGCCAATGATGGCAGAGTCATCAGAGAACTTCTGCAGGACGCAGCTGTCCGTGTTGTGTCTGAAGTCTGCAGTGTAAAGGGTGAAAAGAAAGGGCGCGAGGACAGTGTCCTGGGGCGCCCCCACACTGCAGGTCATGAGGTCAGACACGCAGTTCTTGGCTCTCACAAACTGGGGCCTGTTTGTGAGACAGTCCAGGATCCAGTGTGCCAGGTCACAGTCCACCCCGGCGGCCTCCAGCTTGTCCCACAGGAGCAGAGGCTGGATGGTGTTGAAAGCACTGGAGAAGTCAAAGAAGAGAATCCTCACAGTGCTGCCGGGGTTCTCCAGGTGAGACAGTGAACGGTGCAGCAGGTAGGTGACGGTGTCCTCCACTCCGATGCCATGCTCAACACACGAGTGATGGTATTTAAAGCTAACAACAACTAGCATGTTAACACCATACTTCCTGATTCTCAGACAGTAAAAATCCCTATAATTAGATGCAAACAGTACACAGCGGACCTATTTTGACCTCAAGAACTGCTTATACAATGTATTAACTGAGGCAAGAACCATTTTGCTCAAATACATGGGAAAAAATCAGATACCAGCCCTTTAAGACCTTCACTTTGTGTCTGTACTCTCAGTGTGTTTTTGAATGAAGTTTGGAGCCTTTGTTTACTCAGGGGGTGCTCAGGTGAAAGCTGCGCCCCATCCATTTTTAATCACATCCTCTCCACTCTGTTCATTCGTATAAGCACCAGTCACACAGCTAACAGGGCTAACAGGGCATTAGCCTCTCCACCTTAGCACAGGGAGGGCATCTGACACTCCAAAATCAGTTACATCACATGTGGTAGGGGGTGGGTGTAGAATGTAATTGTCTTGAATGAATGGGTGACCAAACTGACTGAAAGAAAGGGGATTGTGTAATGAATGAAATGTGCAATATTTTGTATGGTGCAATAAGTGTATTTGTGCAATGATAGTAATGTGCAATGAATGGAATGTGCAATTGTGTGGATTGTGCAACCATGGGAACTGTGCAGTGAATGTAGTGTGTAATTTTTAACTTGACCCTTTTTGTGACCCCAGCCCCTGGGACAACAGATGGAAACTAGCCTTTGGCTATAATCTGGTGTATTTACTTTCATGTTGTTTCATGTCTGTTCATTAATACACATTGTCAAATAAATAAATAAAATAAAAATAAATAAAGTGGTAGCAGTGTTTTGGCTGATTATCTAATGAAGTAGGTAATTTTATTTATGTATTACACAGTCACATCTGAGAGAGATTGAAATCTGAATTTTAAACTCATCCAAGAATCCCATGCCTTTCAGAACATCAAAACTACAGGGCTAGCACCTTTTACACAGAATAAGACTCCATCGAGACACCGGGGGGAGGCAGGGAGGTGATATATGGTGGTAGTATTTTACTCACAGGTCGTGGTTGGGGATTGTTCTTGCGGTGAGCTGAGGTCGGTCGTGGTTCTGTCCTCCTGACTCGCCCTGGAGACGAAAACTGCTCCTGGTACATGGACCGGTACATCACAGACATGTCTCTGCCCTCTGTCTTGTCTGTGTGCTGTGTGAGCTAATTTCACTGTCCTGCTGACCCCTCCCCTCTCTGACCCCTCCCCTCTCAAAGGTACATGGACCAGTTCAGCTGCAAGGGGTGAGTGTCTTTAGTGGCTTCACCTGTTAGAGACTTCACCTGGTCTCAGTCTTCACCTGTCAGAGCTCATGACCTGGATACAGTTGTGTGGATTCTTAATGAAGCAGAACCTGAGTTACCTGAGCTGCAGGTGCTAATGCTTAATCCCACTGACCCCCTGCACAGAGGCACCCACCAGTCTGTATAACCACCTGACAGCAGCCTATGACACCATAACAGCACCCAATAGCACCCATATGACACCACATAACAGCACCCAGCAGCACCTTGCACCAGTCTTACACCGCTCACTGTAGAGAGAGACCTGAGCTGCAGCGGCTAATGCAATAATCCCACTGACCTCCTGCATAGAGTCACCCAACCTCATCTGTACAACCATCCAGTAGCACCCATAACACATAGCACCCAACACCCTACAACAGCCTTTACACCGCCCCCTGCAGAGAGGCACCCAGGCTCGCCTATGACAACACTACCCCCTGCAGAGGGAGAGAGGCACCCAATTTCACCTGTATAACCAGCACTCAGCAACATTCCATGACACCCAGTCTGTATGCCACACCATAAAAGCACCCAACAGCATCTATACAGTCTCAACAGGGAGAGTGGGGGATGGGAAGACATCTGGGTGTTTGTTGTATCTCTCCGTGGAGGGTCAGTCTGCAGGAGGCAAAGTACACAGATAAGATTGGATCAGGTGGAATTTGTAACTTGGGTGCTGTTGGATGCCCCTCCCACCCCCTTTCTCTCTCCAGGGGGTACTGCACAAATTGGGGGCTAGTGGGTACTGTTAAGTCATTATGCTGGTGATGCTGTGTGCATCTCTTTCTCTCTCTTTCTTGTCTGTACCACCCCAGCAGAGAGGCAGCATTACAGCACCCATACAACCACATACCACCCCCTCCAAACTGGATGTCATAGGGTGCTGGGTGTTCTTTGGGTGCCTTGGGTCTCTCTGTGTCTTGTTTTTGAGTTTGTTTCCGTTACCGGGGGAGTGTTGTCTGAGTGACTCTGTCTGGCTCTTTGCAGGGGGCATTGGACAGTCTGGGAGTCATAGGGTGGTGCAGAGTGCTGTTATTTGGTGTTACACAGGTGAGTGGGTGCCTCTCTCTCTGTAGGGATTAGTGGCACAGGCTGGGTGTCATAAGGTGCTGTTAGATGCCTCTTTCTCTTTGCAGGGGGTGCCTGTGTGTCAGATGCCCTCCCATCCTCTTTTTTCCTGTGTGTCAGATGCCCTCCCATCCTCCTGTATCCATGCAGTGTTAGACAGAGATGGGGGCAGGTCAAATGTCACTAGTTAATCTGCAGATGTTGTGGTGCGTCAGATGCCCTTCCAGATGTTGTGGTGTGGTTGGAGAGACACAGAAATATGACTTTTGTAGATTTCATATTTTGGATGGCACATTGGCTTCTTCATATTCGACCGTCAGAGGAACTGATCTATTTTTCTGTCCCACTTTTTCTTTGTCACAGCATTGTGAATAATTCAGGCTGTGTTTGAAGACTGGGAGGGGGAGACAGAGAGGGGCAAGGAGAGGGGAGGGGAGGAGAGGAGAAGGAGGGAAGGGAGGAGGAGAGAGTGAGCGAGAAGAGGAGAAGAGGAGGAAGAGGAGAGATGGAGGGCGACGGGGGAGGGAGAGGTCAAACAGCAGATTACTGTCAGTCATGTCAACTGTCCCTCCTTTCGGTTTTGCATTTTGCTGAAATGTTGTTGTGTTTCATGTAAACTGGGCAAATTGGAACACCCGTTTTTATCAAGCCGGGAACAGTATTCATTAAAAATTACAGAGCAAAAGTGCCTGACAGTATCCCAGTTTTATCTCATGTCCTGGTCCATCATCAAGAGTGAGAAAAAAACACAAATGGGGTGGAGATAGATGAAAAACCACGTGGAGACAACTGCACAAGACCATCCCAGACAGATAATTGGTGGTGAAATATTAGAGTGGCAGAGAGTACAAAGGGGGCGAGGCTAAAAGTTTAAACAAAAATATGTTCCTGGCTCAGCTCATTGTCTGTATAAAGAAGTGGAATAATTACGTGTGATGTCACCCACAGCATTCGGCTCCAGTCAAATGAAGCTCATCAGGTATAGCAGTTATAGCAGCGAATTTGGAGCCGAGTTCCATATTTGGGATTGCGACCGAGAGTATCATAGCAACCAAAGAGCCAATCAGGAGTGAGGGTGTTTCCTGCTCGCACTGCTGGTTTAGTAGTGAGTGGGCAACACTGTCAATCAAACCTGTTTCTAACACTAGTAGGAGCGACCTTGGAGAAAGAAGGAGCCTGCAATAAGTGTTTGAAGATTACTCAAACATGAATCACTACAAAAATTCAACTTGAGGTGATGTTTTCAGGTGTGACAAAAAACAAACACAATTCTTAAAAATGTTTCCAAAATTCTTTTTGAAATGTATAAAACGTTGACAGAATATTTCAGACTTTCTTTTTTTTTTTATCTTTTGTTTTCAAGCTTTGAGGTGAGGATCAGATTCACTTCACTGAGTTTTGGACTTCACTGCAGCTTTGAGTCTGGAGTACAGCAAGCCAAAATTCTACAAGGAAAAAAATAGGATTTAGTCAAAGTAGTACTAGTAGCAGCAATAGTAGTAGTAGCAGTAGCAGGATTTATAGTAGTAGTGACCTGTACAGCAGAATAAACCAATCCCAGATAAACAGTGATGCATCCACCCAGAAACAGGTCAAACGCAGCCGGCTTCACTCTGTGGTGAAATAACAGTCATTGAGCCTGACTACTACAGACAAAATACTACAGTGACTGTATTACAGTAACAGTACTGTAGTAACAGCACTACAGTAACAGTACTACAGAGACAGTACTTCAGTAAAAGTACTACAGTAAAAGTATGCTACACCTGTACATGACGATGGGCTGCTTCATCTGATCAAAGAAGGTGATCTCTGGTTCTCTGTCAGAGGAACAAAAAGAACATCTTAACAATCTGTCATTTACTTCCAGTGCCCCCTTCATCCTTCTCCTCCCTCACTCTCTCCCTCCCTCCCTCTCTTCTCCTCTACCCCGTCCTTCCTCTCTTCTCTTTCTTTTCTCTCTCTCTCTCTCTTCCCCCTCTCTCTTTCCCTCCCTCTTTCCATCTTTCTTCTTCTCTGCCCTTCTTCTCCCCCCTCTCACCTCTTGTTTTCCTTCTGTCTTCCCCTCTCCTCTTCTCCCCACGCCCTTTCTTCCTCCCTCACTCCCCCTCCTCTCACCTCTTGTCTCCTCCTCTCCTCCCTCCCGGTCTCATCTGTTATCCTCCACCTCTCCCCCTCTCCTCTCCTCCCTTCCTCCTCCTCTCTCTGACCTCTTGTCTATATTAAAGCTGTCTCTCTCACCTCTTGTCCATCTTGAAGCTGTACCGCCTCACACTCCTCAGGTATTGTCTAAACTCCAGCTCCAGAGAGTCCAGGACAAGGGCTTGGTTTGGATCCTGGTCCAAGAGCTGAGCTGCTCTGGGGACTGAGGCCAGAGCAGTCAGAAGACTGGACATACGTGTGTCCTGCAGCTCCTAGAGAGATAAGGGTTCCTGGTTTAGACTGAGTTAGACCTGAGTTATACCTGGTATAGATCTGGTTTAGTCCTGCTTTAGATCTGGGTTAGAACTTGTTTAGCCCTGGTTTGGACCAGGTTTAGAATAGCTTCAGATCAGGTTTAGACTTGGGTTAGACTTTGATGAGAGATGGTTCAAACCTGGTTTGGTAAAGATTTACACTTCTGGTTTGGGCTTGGTTTAGATCTGGTTTACACCTGGGTTAGACCTGGGTTAGACCTGGGTTAGACCTGGGTTAGACCTTGGTTAGACCTGGTTTAGACCTGGTTTGGACTGGGTTTAGACCTGGTTTCGACCTAGTTTGGACCTTGGGTTAGACCTGGTTTGGACCTGGTTTGGATCTGGCTTGGACTTGGATAGGACCTGGCTTGGACCTGGTTTAGACCTGGTTTAGACCTGGGTTAGACCTGGGTTAGACCTGGGTTAGACCTGGTTTGGACCTGGTTTGGACCTAGTTTGGACCTTGTTTTGACCTGGTTTTGACCTAGTTTGGACCTGGTTTGGACCTAGTTTGGACCTGGTTTGGACCTAGTTTGGACCTAGTTTGAACTTGTTATTGAGTAAATTCAACATAAAGCACCAAAGGTCCAAGACAACAGAATAACTTATAAATGTCATAAAATAATATTTTGAGCTATTTCGTGATAGTTGTAATGCTGCATGTCTAGCAACAGAGGGCGGTGCTCCTCACCAGCGCGCCTTTGAAAAGCTGCAGGTCTCTGGGGGAGCCCTTTGAAAGAGAAAAATAAAATAAATATTATATATGTATTATCATTATTATTATTAACAGTAGTAGTAGTAGTGTAATATGTAAAGTGTTTCTGACCAGGTGAGAGAGGTTAAACATGAAGCGTCCCAGAGCTTCAGCGATCACCATTCCGCTCCTCTTCATCCTCTGCTCCTCCACCACACACCTGCAACAAAACAGTGAGGAAATGTCCCGCAGTGGGGCTTTAACCCTATTCTAATTTGATAAAATCTCCTGCAGTGGGGCTTTAACACAATCTGACCATAAAGAACTGACTTAGCTGAACTACAACAGATGAGCTGATTTGTGCTGTTAAACAAGTCCCTCTCAACATTACACAAGCTAGCTAACATTAGCCAGCAGTTTTTCAGTTAGTCACTTTCACGTTTTTGTTAAAAATCAAACTGCTAAACAGGACAATGAACGCTCAGATTGGTCACATTTTGCATTTTTGTTTGCTAATGTGTGCACTGTGTCACCATGGTGACTGCTGCACATTCTGTCATAGACATACAAGCCTCCCTTCCCCCTGTGTACTCACCTAGTGTCCAGCACAGACCTCCGGCTCGGGTCCTTGGGGTCCTCCAGGTGGCTGAGGGTGAAAGCGGGTACTCTCCTCAGACTGAAGCGCTCATGCTCCCAGGAAACCAAGGACTCCCCAAGGTTTATCTTCTTATGGACCACCCCCAAGGCCAGCGAGGGGAACCTAGAGCTGACCACCTGCAGAGAGATGGAGAGAGAAGAGTAACAGTAAGAGGGGAGTAAGAAAGAGAGGACTGAGCACCTGTAAGGAGAGAAAGAGAGAGAATAAGTAAACAGCGAGGGGAAAAAGAGAGGGAGAAAGAAACAGCGAGGGGAGGTAAAAGAGAGAGGAGAGAAGAAGGAGAGAGAGATGTGAGGTAATGCAAGGAGAGAGAGAGAGAGAGAGAGAGAGAGAGAGAGAGAGAGAGAGAGAGAGAGAGAGAGAGAGAGAGAGAGAGAGAGAAAGGAGACCAAAAATAGTAGAAGTGAGGGATTAAGAATGAGGTAGAGAAGAAGAGAGGAGAGATAGCTGAACAGAGAGGGGTAGATGATTGTACTTCTGTAAGGAGGGAGAAATGGAGGAACTACAGAGAGAAAGAAGGAAAGAAAATGGTAGAAAAAGAAGAAGGGAGAGATGGAGCGAGGGAGAGAACGAGACAGAAAAGAGACAGCGTGAGAGAGAGAGAGAGGCAGGGTTAAACTCACCTCGTCCAGGATCTGGGTGAAGGATCCGAGGGGCGTGTCTAGGGGAGGAGGTCTGGAGACGTGGATGAAAAGACTCTCTCCTCCCCCCAGAGTGTCCAAACAGAGGACGAACGATACGTGCTGCTGAAGGAGACTCGACTCTGAGGAGGGGGAGAGAAGAGAGAGGGAGAGAGGGGTAGAGATAGAGGGATAGAAAGAAGAGGGCAGAGGTGACAGAGAGAGAGGGGGGGAGGGACAGGGAATTAAGTCATAATTAGAATAATCCTCTTGATTCGATTGAAAAACTTGACTTTTGCAGTTATAAATGTTTGTACTACATCTACAGGGTTCATGTGTGGTTCCTGTATGGTTCCTGTACACCTGTATTGTTCATGTACACCTGTATGGTTCCTGTACACCTGTATGGTTCCTGTACACCTGTATGGTTCATGTACACCTTTATTGTTCATGTACACCTGTATGGTTCCTGTACACCTGTATGGTTCCTGTACACCTGTATGGTTCATATACACCTGTATGGTTCATGTATACCTGTATGGTTCCTGTGTGTTTCATGCAAGGTTTCTGTATAGTTCATGTACACCTGTATAGTTCCTGTATACTTGTGTGGTTCTTCTCTCTCACCTGCATGGTCCAGATTTTCCTCAATCCAGCGCTTAGTTCCAATAAAGTTGTACTTCCCTCCTCCGCTCAGAGCGAACATCAGGTTAAATCTGTAATATAAAACACACACATTGCAGTACAGGCTCTCACTCACACAGACACACACACAGACACACTGCAGTACAGGCTCTCACTCACATACACACACACTGCAGTTCAGGCTCTCTCTCTCTCTCTCTCACACACACACACACACACTGCAGTACAGGCTCTCTCTCGCTCTCTCTCTCTCTCTCTCTCTCTCTCTCTCTCACTCACACACACACACACACACACACACACACTGCAGTACCACTCAAGCACACACACACACACACACACCCACTGCTATACAGGCTCACACACACACACACACACACACACACGCACACACAAACATACACACACACACACACACTGCAGTACAGGCTCTCCCTATCTCTCTCTCTCTCTCACACACACACACACACACACACACACACACACACACACACACACACACACACACACACACACACACACACACACACACACACACACACACACACAAACACACAGACACACACACACACACACAGACACACACTGCTGTACAGGCTCTCACAAATACTTTTCATCCATAGTCCTGTAGTGGTAGTAGTAGTATTTACACTTGTACTTGCTGAGGCCTGATTGTGGGGCAGTAGTAGTATTTGGAGTACTAGTAGTACTTGTACTCACTGGGGCCTGGTTCTGGGGCTGTTGTACATTTTGCTGAACAGTCTCATCAGCTCCAGGAGCAGAGTGACTCCACTGGCGTTTGAGTCTGCACCGAAAGACAGCCACTGGGAATACACAAATATGCACATACAAATACATATATACACAAATCCATCCATCCATTTTTTTCCGTTTATCCAGCTACATTGTCCAGCTTCTCCGCTGGTTCTTCGGCGTTCCCACCCCAGCCAATAGACAATGTCCCTCCAGAGTGTCCTGAGTCTTCCCCAGAGCCTCCTCCCTCCTCCTGGTGGGACATGCCCAGTGGGACATCCCTAAGGAGGCATCCAGGAGGCATCCGAAACAAATGCCCGAGCCACATCAGCTGGCTCCTCTTGACGTGGAGAAGCAACTACTCCGAGTTCCTCCTGTGTGACTGAGCTCCTCAAAGGAGCGCCCAGCCACCCTGTGGGGGAAACTCATTTCGACCACTTGTATCCGTGAACCTGTCATTACCCAAAGCTCATGACTATAGGTGAGGGGAGCTTGACCGGAGTGCACCTACAAATTCTGTCCATAAAAACAATGAACAAGTGACAAACGGCAGGCCTGGCAAAGTACAACTTGCACTGGGACTTAATGCTGGCAATGTGAACACAGCTCCTGTTCTGGTCATACAGGGACCGGCCAGCCCTTATCAAAAGGCCCCAAACTCCAGGAGCACCCCCCCAAAGGGCACCAAGAGTAGCAGGGGTGAATGGCTTCCCCATATCCATAAAGCACTTGTCGACTATTTGGGCAAACTCCCATGAACCCTTGAGCACCCGATGGAGAGTATGAGGAGGATTCTCCTCTCCTCTATTTAAAAAGGGGGGCCAGTCCTGCCAGGTACTGTCCCAACCTCCAACACTTTGCCACTGAGGAGCTTGCCAACTACCTCAATGACTTTGGCCAGGGTGATGGATTAGTCCTCCTCCAAGTCCTCATTGTCTACTTCCTCTGCGGAAGACGTGACACTGGGATTGAGGAGATCCTCAAAGTATTCCTTCCACCATCCAACAACATCCCCAGGTGAGGTCCACCCACACTGTAAACAGTGCTGGTGAAGCACTGCTTCCCCCTCCTGAGGTGTCGGACAGCCAGAATTTCTTTGAGGCCGACTGATAGTCCTCCCCCATGGCTTCCTTGAACTCCTCCCAAGCCTGGGTTTTTGCCTCTGTGACCCCACGAGCTGCGGCAACCTTGACTCGGTGGTACCTGACAGCTGCCTCAAGGCTTGTGGGACCACTGAGGCCCCCCCGGGGGCGCAGGGAGGTGACCCTCTCATTCACCAATGGGGGCCCCATTGCCAGACACCAGACTTTCCCTGTTGAGCACTCCGCCCAGGCTTGGCTCCAGGGTGGGGCCCCAGTAACGCCAATCCAAGAGACGCAAATGATATTATTGTCAAACTCGTCATCCATGGAGAATGAGAAGTATGAGTAACATGCCACCTTCAGAAAGTTAGGCGGTGTGGCTTTAACACTCTTTGTGAGTTTAACATCAAAGTTAAATGTGATCATGTGACTGACCGGAGCTAGTCCATAGGAGTCGTAGGTTGCTGTGACGACAATGGTGGGTGGGTCTTCTCCAGCTCCGTGCAGAACTCCCTGAAGCACAGACAGAGTTTAATATGGAGACAAGAGCCAGAGGTCTGTGTCGGTATATTTAAGTAGACATCTTTACCCTGATCATTTCTATCAGTGACATGGCCTGTAAGGCACCTCCAGAGTGCTGGGTTGTACTTTTAGTAGTAGTAGTAGTAGTAGCAGTAGCAGGAGCAGACCCAGAGGTGCAGAGCCAGAGAAGCAGAGCCAGAGAAGCAGTAGAATAAGCAGAGTAGTAGTAGTAGTAGTAGTAGTAGTAGTAGTAGTAGTAGTAGTAGTAGTAGTAGTAGTAGAAGTAGCAGTAGTAGTAGTAGTAGTAGTAGAAGTAGCAGTAGCGTAGTAGTAATAGTAGTAGTACTAGTAATAGTAGTAGTAATAGTAGTAATAGTAGTAGTAGTAGTAGTAGTAGTAGTAGTAGTAGTAACAGTAGTAGCAGTAGTAGCGGCAATAGCAGATATTCCTTATACTGACCTCCAGAGCATGCACTGTGGTCTCTGTGATGGGTTTTATTGGGGAGTTGTTACTGACGAGGATCTGAAATGCTGTGGAGGTCACCATGCTCCTGAGAACTGAGAAGAGAAACATCTAAAGGAGCCAGAGGAGTAGAGCCAGAGGAGCAGAGCCAGAGGAGCAGAGCCAGAGGAGCCGACAGGACCAAAGCCAGATGAGCATAGCCAGAGGTGCAGAGCCAGAGGAGCAGAGCCAGAGGAGCAGAGCCAGAGGAGCAGAACCAGAGGAGCAGAGCCAGAGAAGCAGAGCCAGAAGAGTAGAGCCAGAAGAGTAGAGCCAGAGGAGCAGAGCCAGAGGAGCAAAGTCAGAAGAGGAGCAAAGCCAGAAGAGGAGCAAAGCCAGAAGAGTAGAGCCAGAGGAGTAGAACCAGAGGAGCAGAACCAGAGGAGCAGAACCAGAGGAGCAGAACCAGAGGAGCAGAACCAGAGGAGCAGAACCAGAGGAGCAGAGCCAGAGGAGCAGAGCCAGAGGAGCAAAGCCAGGGGAGCAAACAGGAGTTACCTCTGATGAAGATAGAAGAGGTCTTGAAGGCCACAGTCTGCCTGAGCTCTTGGTACATGAAGAGGAGCTGTTCATCTTCTGTAGTGACGTACAGAGGTGTGAGGGTCTCCTTCTGTAGAACCTGGGCCTCTGTCTCCATGAAGCTCTGACACAAACACACTAAGACTAGTATCGAAACTAGATCCTCATTGTTCGCAGGTATCAATAGCAAAAAGTCCCATTGACAGGACAGAAATGAATTCTTGAATAGTTTTGAGTAGCTTTCGAATCTTTTTATTATCATAGTGGTATCGGTATCAAGTTTAATAATAACTCACAGGAGTAACTAAAGACCAGTACACTGATACAAAGATAACACAATTTAATACTAATAATACAGTTCTCACCTGTCGTTCCTCAGGGCTCACACTCGACATGTTCCGGGGCAGAAGAACCAAAATAGCCGCAGCCTTCTGCCTCTGTGCCTCAAGAATGTTTTTCACAGTGAAGTCTGAGATCTTCATCACGACACACCTCCTCGTCAGCACGGCCTCGTCTACTGTACGAGCCTCTGCTACTACGAACGCTCCTCTGCACCCTACAGACAGACAGTCATCCTCTACACCACCTGACTTTGCTCCTCTGCCTTTTTCCTTTGCTCTTTTGACCTGTCTCTGACTCTGACCCTTTGACCCTCTCCTCTACCCATATGTGCCTCTGTCGCTCTCCTCTCCTCTACCCCTCTGTTCCTCTGACCACCTCTTCTGCTCCTCTAACCCCCTCCTCTGCTCCTCTGACCCTTTGACCCTCTCCTCTACCCCTCTGTTCCTCTGACCACCTCCTCTGCTCCTCTGACCCTTTGACCCTCTCCTCTACCCCTCTGTTCGTCTGTTCCTTTGACCCTCTCCTCTGCTCCTTTGACCCTTTGACCCTCTCCTCTGCACCTTTCATAATCCCAACAGTAGACGTGGTAGTAATGACAGTATCAAAATATGCAGCAGTAGCAATAGTAGTGTGTGTAGTGGTAGTATTTGCAGTTGCAGTAGTATTTGCAATTATCAGTCAGTAGTAGTAATAGTAGTAGTATCCGTAGTATTTCTCACCATACTTGTGGTGTCCCAGGTTGTACTGCTGCATCCTGAAGGCAGTGAATTCATATGAAGACACAGCGGGCAGAGCCGAGCCCTCGAGCAACGTAGGAGAGATGAGCAGGAGTAGAACCGATAACCTCCAACTCATGGTGCACGTCTCCCTCCTGACAGACTATAGCCTGTTACAGCACCCGACAGAGGACAGGGCCAGGAAACGATCAGAAGAATTGTGTGCACATATATATATATATATATATATATATATATATATATATTATATATATATATATATATATATATATATATATATATAGGCAATATATATATATATAAGCTTTTTGTTAGTAGTAGTATATAATAGCAATTATATATATAGCAGTAGTAAAACAGTAGCAGTAGTACCAGAGTAGCAGTAGCAATGATAGACGCAATAATAGTAGTAGCAGTAGTAGTAACAGTACCTGTAGTAGTAGCAGCAGCAGCAGTAGCAGTGACAGAAGTAGTAATAACACTAGCACTAGCAGTAGTATTTGTTGTATTCGTACCTTCGGAAGTGTGTCTCATTCGTTTGAGTCTTAGCTCCAGGACCATCTGTTACAAGGATCAACTCAGCTAATCACAGGCACACCCCCAGATTAGCCCAGGAGTAGCCCAGGAGTAGCCCAGGAGTAGCCCAGGAGTAGACCAGGAGTAGACCAGGAGTAGACCAGGAGTAGACCAGGAGTAGACCAGGAGTAGACCAGGACTAGACCAGGACTAGACCAGGACTGAAGCAGATTTGAATCAGGATTGAATCGGGACTAAACTAGGACTGAAGCAGGACTCAGTTTGAGCATGTATCATTTATTTAGTTGCACTTTACACAGAACATTGGTATTGGTATTGTTGTAACAGTTTTTAAATCGTCAGAATCAGAATTACCAATAAAAAGCATTTTCTGCAAATTGAACATTTTTAAAGAAAATAAATTAAAAACACAAATACAAAAGCAAACATGAACATGACAAATGTAAACCATGAGACACCTCAGTCACACTCAGTCACAGGCGAGACACTGAAACATGAGCTCCAAATGACTGATTTAGGGCCATTTACAGATCTGACATTTTGACTAGAATTTACTGACCGACTTTTCTTTAAAATTACTGGAGAATGATCAACTTGTTTCATTAAATTATGTTGTAAATTCTTCCAGTTAGTTAAAGCGGGGGTATTATTTTTTTGGATCTTTTCACCGTGTTATAATGTTCCCTCCTCAAAAACATGCCTGAAGAGGCTTTTAGATGTCATCCTACGCATGTTTGAGTAATCTAGTGATCTCTCCCAGGCCCTACGCAAACCCTCTGTACAGGTAGCTGTACAAAGCTGTAATCTGTACAGAGCAATTTGACAAGCCTATGTGATGTGCAGTATTTCATTCATGTTGTCGTGACGTCTGTCTCTGGGACAATATCTGTCTTAAAATATAAAATAAACAAGAGAGAATATTAAAAGGTTTGTACCAAATTTTTTCCCACGTATGTGAGTAAAAAAGTGTCTTGCTCCAAAAGATATATTGTATAAGCAACTCTTGAGGTCAAAATAAGTTGACTGTTTACTGTCTGCATACAATTATGATGAGTTTTATAGTGTGAGAATCAGGAACTGCACTGTTAGCATGCTAGTATTTGTTAGATTTACATCATGAAAAAACACAGCTCTGGTCTCTGAAAGTTATGAACAGCTCTTATAAACTCATCGTGGTGAATAATTAGGACGGTCAAAATCAGGTACAGAGACCAAGTATTTGAGAAAAAGACCAAAATGAAATACCAAAATGTAACTACATGTAATCGTAAATAATGTAATAGTAAATCTAAATTTCTCAAATCAAAATAAATATTACAAATCCACTCGTTTGTTACAGTGTTACAAGCATCAGTTAGTACCAGCTTTTGTGTTTGACAGAAATATTAAAGAGGAGGTATTTGACTTCTATGGGATATTCACTGCTAACACATAACATATTTAGATCACCGCCTTTGTTTTGAAAATGCTATATTTGTCCAAAACAACCTATTAACTGTTTTTTAAGTTTAACTTTTTTTGACGGTCTGAGCCCCTCCTCTCTTTACTCTCTGTGCCAAGTCACTCCCCCTTCAGAGCACTATCACAACACATCAGCCTGTATGAATCCTGTGTACAGTTTTGTATCATGTTTTTGTATATTTATGGAGAATTGTTGTGTGGGAGCATGGGTGGTTACAGCTAATCGTAAGGAAGGTTTGAATAGGACCTGGGAGAGATAGCTAAAATACTCAAACATGCATGGATGACATCTAAAACCTCTTCAGGCATGTTTTTGATGAGGGAACAATGCTATAATAACATGGTGGAAAGATTTAAAAAAAAAAAAAAAAATAGACTGAGCAGAATATCCCCTCTTTAACATTAATAAAACTAAATAAATATTTAAGTACAACAGCATTAGTGGGTTTAGTCTGTAATTTGATAGTAACAATAATAATAAAATAATAATAAATGGTAAATGGCAAAGATTTGAACTTGATACAACCTGTGCACAAACTAGCTATGTATCTGAAAGTATTGACCCTGCATTTTAAACATGGTCTATGCAATTATTTATATCAGCTACTTTGGGCCTTAGGTGGAGAATAACAGAGAGGACAATCTTAGATAAAACAACAAACCTTGGCAAATATTTTTTTTAAAAGACAAAATAATGATTAAAATACTGTCAAAATGATATTGCAGTTTCCAACAAAGATTCAGTCAAAGGTTTTAAACCCGTCCAGGAGCATTCACATCTAACAGAGACTGAAATCTGAACTTTAAAAAAATCCAAGAATCTCATGCATTTCAGAACATGTTTGTAGAGGTCTAAACTACAGGGTTAGCAGCTTTTACACAGAATAAGAACCCATGGAGACACAGGGAGAGCATCTGACACACGGGGAGGGCATCTGGCACACGGGGAGGGCATCTTACATCTTACACACAGGGACTTTGCTCTGTGTGAGCAAAGTCCCTGGACAGGAGTAGGAGTGGCTAAAGAACTGCAGTTAATATTTCAGTCAAACATGTATAGTCCCAAGGCCCAAAGCAGCAGTAGCAGTGTCCATCAAAAAGACACAAAACCAAACATATTTCCTCAAACTAGTTTTGTGGCATTAATGTAAACAAAAACATGAACAATAAAATATAATTTGGTGACCCTCATCAGTCCTCAAGCAGGTGCTACAGTTAGAGTTACAGTCAGCATCAGCTGCGGAAACATCCGAGTCAAAAACACGATTCAAAATGAGAATTCCCCATAAGTGTTTTCTGAAATACAAGATTACTCGTAATATTTGAAAACGGTCTCATCTTTGATGAGCTGAACAGCAGCTCCACCCTTATCTCTGACTGGTCAAAGAGTTGGGCATGTTACCATAAAGATCTATCCTGATAGAAAATGAGGTTTTAACCAAGACTAAACCAAGACTAAAATAGGGTCTAAAGTAGGGTCTAAAATAGGGTCTAAAATAGGGTCTAAACCCAAAGTCTAACCATGTGAATAGCTTCAGTCCAAGAGGCCGATATGAGTCGACAGCAGCAGCAGAACCAAAGAATAAAACTGTGAAACAGACTCGGAGCTAAACAATTCCACTGCAGCAGCTTGTATTTGTTTGTCACTTCAGATTTCAGTCTTTCTGTCAGTTCTTCTGGACGTGTTTAAAATGTGAACTTTGTCCAGACTAAACTGGACCAGACTGAGCCGCTGCAGTGGAAATATGACAATCAGCTCCATGTTAAAACACATTTAGCACAGAGACAAAATGAACTTTTTTGCCCCATTCACACAGCAGTTTTACCTGCAATTATTTACCTGGACAGAACAGGTCATGTCTAATCCTTCAGTCGTTCACGTATGATCCATAGCAAAAGAAAATTCTATTCAGTAACTGGACAAAAGTTTTAGAACAGGGTCATGTGTGAACCATAGACTGTATAAAGAAGTGGACTAACTACAGAGTTTGGCTCCAAATGAAGCTCATCCAGGCTGGCGGTTATAGTGGCTAATCTAGCAGAGTTAAATATTTGAAATTCTGACTGTGAATATAATAGCAACCAAGGAGTCAATCCTGAGCGAGGCCCTTGAAGATAATGCCACTTCCCGCCCTCATCACTAGTTTGGCAAGGCCATTAGCAGTGCTGTCAATCAAACCGGTTATTAAGCTAGTGGGGGCGACCTTGGGGAAAGACGGTGCCCGATCGGTCAGTTATTAATGTTCATATCTTGATTTATGGACAAACGAGTGAAATAAAAACCCCAGCATCACGTAGAGCGGGTTAAAACCAACATTGCAAGGTCAGAATGACAAGCCTGAGAGCAGCAGTTACACAGAGGGGCCACAGTTTTTCAATAGAAAGTGAATTGGAGCCAATAGAGCCGAATCATGACCATGCTCACTTCCTGTTTGGAATGTATCGGCAAGCAGATTAGCCATGTCCATTTATATATACAGTCTATGTTGTGAACAGAGCTGGACAGGTATGTGTGACTGCTGAGCATTCTGATGTGTGAATGGGGCTTTATGCGCAGACAGGAAGACAAAGCAGAGACTGGACCTAAATGTCCCTGTCCACCTGACTTTCACCTGTCCTTCACCTGCTGTTCTCCCGTCCACATGACCCGGGTTCACTCACTGTTTTGGGTCAGGGTCAGAGCTCTGCCCTCGCTTCAGCACTGGACAGTTCCCAGTGTAGTATCTCATAATATCCACAGCAGAAATGTCCAGGAATTCTCCACAATGAACAGAACTCTGCATTCCTCAGAGGCAACACCAGGGGGTTGCAGGTTCAATTCCTGTCCATGGAGTGTCCTCACTGTGTTCCTGTAGGCTCAGTACAAAGACATGCATCTGAACAGAAGAGGGAGGTGGGATCATCAGGGGTCAGAGGTCAGAGGGACTAATGCACAAGTCCAGCCATAGGAGGAGCGTGCATCCAAAATACACTTATCTGACACTTTTTACTATCTCCACAAATGTTCCTCGCGACTGCATTTGAGAAATTAATGAAATTATTACAAGGTTGATCTGAAGAATGTGAAGGGAAAAAACTGCAATAGTTCAACATCTTCCAAGAAATTCCCAAATCTTCCTCAATGTCCTAGTCTCCCCCATCAACCCAAAACATGCAGAATAGGTGAAATTATCCAGCTAAGCTAGTTCTAACCCAAGACTAGCTCAAGATCTGAAGATGGGTCCCCCACTGCTCCTGACAAGTTTAACCCAGAGACACTGAAGGATAGATGAACTGCAGATGTCCTTCCTTCAGGTTCTATATTGCAACCACAGCTTTGGGTGGTGAATTTTGTTATCGGACAGCACATGGAAGGGGTCTGTTGTGGTGAGTGAGTCAGCTGTGGTAATGTGGGCCAGCTGTGACATTCAGGGCAGGGATATATGTTCATGGTCAGATCTCTTGACAAGCAGGGCTGGGCCTGGTTGGTACTTGGAAGTTGAGACCGCTGGGAATACAAGGGGCCAGAGTGGGTGAGCAGTGGCAAAACTGTTGTGTCTTTAGGCAAGACACTTCGACCCCATCATTGCCTAGTACGAATGTGGTGTGTGTGTGTGTGTTGATATAGTGATTCTTGTCAACCATCAGCCCCTCCCACAATCAACTTATCGTTCATTATATGAAAGCCTGAACAATACATTTTGGGGTTCAATATTTATCCAGTGCGCATTTTCTTTGCAATAGTGTGGAAATCTTGACATTTTATGTATGTAAGGTCAGCTTCGAGTTGTAGAGGGGTGAATAAATAACTTCTATGGCTAATTACCAGTTCATTCTGCTGTTTATCTGTCACAGCTCAAGCCTTTTAATGAGACTTTAGATATTATTGTTTATCATAATATTTCTCTGGAGCGATATATCGTGCTTCAAAATGTGTTATCATGACAAGCCTACCGATGGTGCAGGTAGGCAGGCTCACTTCATTCCATCTGTCCCAGGGCAGCTGTGGCTACAATAGTGTCTCACCACCAACGAGTGTGGAGTGAATGAATAATGCATGAAATTGTAAAGAGACTTTGAATAATGCATTATTATCAGTTTTATGCAGGCCTCTGCTCTGACAGTGTTTAAATCCAGGCTCAAATTTGTTCTGTTTAGTCGTATATGACTGAAAGGTTTTTATTCTGCAAAATTTTTGTTTATCTTATTGTAATTATGTTTGTATAATAGTGATTTTTGCTTTCTGGCGGTGGCTCTGTGCTTCCCAATGGGGAACCAGTTCAGACTTGACTGAGTGTATGCCCACATGAAAGAGGTATACACTGAAAAGAACCCCCTGAACAGGCTTCTGTATACTATCCTGCAAAAGTATTTTTTTTAAAGCACAAACTGACAGTCCTTTAGAACCTAGACAGTGGAGTTCTGTTGACGAGCTTTGTTGGCGGTCACTCTATTTGTCTATTTGGCAGGCTGTGGATGGCGCAAACTGAGGTTGGGGGGGCTGTGGGGTTAGGTGGACATGGCGATCTGGGTCGGAGGTCAGGGTACACTGGCAGACTAGCGGGTCAGTAGTTTGATCTTGGGTCACTGTATCTGGCAGACTGGAGGGGGTGGTGGTTCAGTTAGGTTGACGTAGGGTGAGCAGGGTCACAGGTTAGGGGTCACTGTATTTGGCAAGCCGTGGAGGGCGCAGACTGGCAGCACATACAGGTGGGGTTCACGGACTTGGGTGGTATCAGATCCAAGTCTTCGTCGTCCGGGATTTCATCCAATCGGTATCCGTCCTTCAGCAGCTGGATGTTCAGGTCCTGGTTGATTTGCTGAAATAAGCAGAGAGGTTTTAAACCAGTAGAATCTCTCTAACATCACTCTAAAGCTGTAAAAATGAAAGGAGAAAGACTCAGGCCAAAAGGAAAAGTGAAACAGGAGTGACATGTTGGTGATAAGTGTGAAGTGTGTGAATGCTGCACAGTGATGATGAATGATCCAAGTTAGACTGTTGACCAAATTTTTACTTCCTGAAACAAAGTCCAAACCTAGAAAAGTGTTAAGAATCCAGTTGTTCCAGAGGTTGCAAGCTTTCGCATGAGGCCTGTCCATATACTGAGAATGAGACAATGAAGTGATGTGCCCTTTATATGCAGTACTCGCTCCTCTTCCCATCATCTCTCCCTCCCTTTCTCTCTCTGGTATGGTAAAATCTATGATGTTGGTCTATAGCAGTGTTTTTAGGGATGCACTGACTCAGCTTTTTCTGTTGTGATACCGATATCAATACTTTGGGTATCTGTCGATACCTGATATTAACTGATACCAGTGTAGGGACAGAAAATGGTACTTATTTCCTTAAAACACAGTGGACATATTACACAGAGATCCAGTTGTGTTATGTAACTGTGTTTTATCCTTCAAATCACTCTGAACAGCCCCATATGAAGAAAAGTTCAAACATTATTAAACTTTCCAGGCCAAAGTCAGCCTGTAAATAGTGTCATTACATCCAAATAAAGCCCCAACCAAAAAACTGACTTAGACAATATTATGGAATCAGCTAATTTGTCAGTAATGGCACCTGAAATTTCGATATTAGAATTGTATCGCCACATCCCTTTTTCAGTCTTTCTAAATCTCTGCAATTTTTTGGTTAAAAAGATTTAACCGCACACCATACCCTCAAATATTACTGATTTATACCATTCGCGGAAGTTCATTAGCCATGGGTCTGGTTCTTTTTATTTGTCAATAATGACAGTTTTGTTTCTCAACTAGTTCAGAAGTTGCTCAGGAAACTCCACATTAAGTTATTCAACCTGAGTGAAATTGGATCTAATAGTTCAAATGGTTCTATGATATGGTGGGTCTGTGGGTCTAATGGTTTTGTGGCTATATGGTTCTATGGGGTCTTATGATACCATGGTTCTATGGCGGTGACAGAAACCAAAGTAAAGTTCTTTGTACCTGCTCCCTCAGACATCTCACCTCGGCTGAGGAGTATCCAGATGAGGAGTACCTGGACATGTCGAAGTCATCATCACTGAAAGAAATACAGGGAAGATATAAGGTATTAATACCAAAAAAGTCCCATTCACAGGGCAGAAATGAACCTTTCCTGAAATCTTTAGAATGATCTTGAGCTGTATCAGAGTATAAGACCACATAGACTAGTATATGCCCATGGACCACTATGGAACCTACCTGGATCACTGAGGGATTACACAGAAAAAAGGCCACATGGGAATATAAAAGAAAGTACTGCCATTTAATGTTGAAAATCACATTCATATTCATATTCTTAAGTCTAAAGAAAAAGTGTCATTATCATTGTGGTATCGGAATAGGTATCGAGTATATTCTTTAGTATCGAAATAGTTAGTATTGTGACAACGTTAGCGCCAACTCTACATTCAAACGCAGGTTAGGTTTAACCCCTGCAATGAAATGGACCCGTGTTCCACCATGCTGCGCACTGTTCCACCTTGTGTTCTAACTAAGAACATGAGCGCTCACCTGTCTGTGTCCAAAGCCACCAACGGCTTCTCATCTGGACTCTGGTCTAAGGACGAGTATCCTTTGTTTGGGACTACCAGCCTGAGAAAAAAAAGAGGGAGAGAGAGAAGAGGGGAAGGAGGGGAGGGGAAAAGCAGAGAGGGGAAGAGGAGAGAGAGACAGAGAGGTTGAGAGAGAGGGGAACAGAAGAAGGGGAGAGAGAGTAGTTATACGTTGTGTCTTCAAATTTCTATAAGTGGACCATGAGCTGTGAAGTATATTTGTATATCAAAGTGTGCAGCTTTCGTGTTTGTAATATTAAAATGTGAGTTTATTGTACCGTGTGCGTGCGTTCTTCTTGGGTTGCTGGTTCACTGGGCTCCCCACTGAACCGTTCTTCACTGAACCTTTACGGGCCAAGTCCCTCTGTTTCTCTGAAGGAACCACAAGAATAAACAAGAGAGAACAGACAAGAACACATGAGAACACACAAGAACTCAGCTACATCTAACACACTGAGACTCCCTACATTCTCAGCATTTCGTCCAGGGGTAGAGCTTAGTATTGCATGTCAATCAAAGCTGCAGACCTGCTGCATGATGTGTTTTTCCTGAGTTCATTTCATAATCAGCAGATGTAATTACAACAAATATTAAGGTTCAGAGCCATTTGTGTGATCTGTAAAACACAGTGAACTATTACCTTATAATTTTCTTTTGTTTAAAGGATTACAGCTCAGTTCTGCCAGCAGACCATAGATTGAATATATAAATGTACATAGCTAACGCACTACCCATAGCGTTACTTATAAGAAGTGATCATGGGCGCACATCTGGCTCCATCACCCTGGGTCCAATTCATTTTACACTGCAAAATTGTCACTTTTGGTCTTAAACACCAGGATCATGCAGAGCGGGATAATGAGAGCATTTTAAGTCCTTTATTTCACCATTTAGTCCGCGATTCAAAATATGAACATTAAGAACAAACAAATCAGGCGCCTTCTTTCCCTTGCTCCAGATTAGCTCTTTGGTTGCCATGATACTCGCGGTCGGAATTCCAATCGTTGACACTCATCAAGGCTAGCAGTTATAGGGACGAATTTGGAGAGTTCATTTGATTGGAGCTGAATGCTATAGGTAACGTCACACTCACTTAGTCCACTTCTTTATACAGTCTATGTAGCTGACCTAACCAAAAACCCTAAATGTATATAACATAACCAATAATGCAAAGTGTCTGTTGTTTGGCATGACTGCGTTTGGGGGCAATGGTGCCACGCTGAAACATCAACAGAAAATAAGCAAAAAAGTGGATGTGTTTTTGGTATAATTCGTCCCCGGTCAAAATGCCGAGCTTTTAGGGAGTCAGAAGCCCTTACGAGTCACGTCCCTCTGTTTCTCTGAAGGATCCACAAGAAAAAGCACATTTTACACCATTCCTCTGACATAAATGTGTGTAATAGACTGTGCTAAACAGAGGGTTCAGTTACCTATCTGGACCTGCAGGGGGGAGGGCTTGTAGTTGAGAGCCACAGTTTCTCCTTTGGAATCGGGTCCGCCCTCTGATGAGGAGGTTGCTGGGTCCTACAACACAACATTTATTATTTATTATTATTCAAATTTAAGCCGTTAATCATAACAAATCGTTTAATAGAGTAACGATTATTTGATGGATAAACTACTTGGCGATTAAAGGGCCAATATTAGACTCCTCATCATAAACATATCTGGAGGAGTTGTGTTTTGTTTCATTCACACATGTACAACACACAAACCCTGCGTGTTTTTTCTCAAACTGAAAACACTCTGTTCCACTTTGTGATGTCATGTGGTAATACAGGAAGTGCTCCCCTGTATTTTCAAACTCCCCACACCTTCACTATAATCATGTGGATAATTTGCAGCCCTGGAATTGCCTATCTCTGCTCAACCAAACATAAAAGGAGCTGTTAACTTGAAAACTACTGTGTCGTGACATTACAAAGAGGGACAGAGCATTTTGAGCTTTGGAGATGAAGACAAACTAATAATAAATGGTTACTCAAACATGTGTGAATGACACAAAAAAAAACTTAGACAAACTCGACAGAATAATAGTTGAAAAGTTTGCCAAAATAATTGTTAGCTGTAGCCCTACTCAAATTCAACTATTCACAATAGTGACACTGGTTTATGTCAGGAGCAGAGGACATGGAGTAGGCCTGTCGCCATAGTTATAATATAAACTCCAATTCATGATCAACGGATAGATTATTTTAGGGGTCATTATTTATGGAGGGGGATTTGTCTTTGTACCAGTGGAGAACTTTTTCCTATTTCAGATTTTTAGTATGTAAGAGCTAATAAATGACTTTAGATATGAATAAATGTGTTATCATGACAGGCCAAGCTGGAGGATTATTTTGCATTATTATTTTGTTCTAAGTTGATGCGATGTCAGAAGTGCTGTAGGGATGGTATGATAAAAGATAACATAAGATATTCCCCATTATATCTTCAGAATGTGCAGAACAAAACCACTTCTGAGGATCTCTTTTAAATGGTTGTTGTTTTCACTTATAGCCAAGTATAATTCTCTAACAGCTGTTTAAATATGGAACCTATTAATAATAATAATATAAAAAATTATACATATTCATATCCAGAACATTTTGAACTGCCAGCAACTTTAATAATTATCGTAGATTGTTAAGTGCAATTATTTTGGCCATGATAATCGTGACACCAAATTTCACAATCATCCCATGCTTACTGTGCTGCTCAAGCTCACTCAACATACAGGACTACTACACCCACTCCCTCGCCACCCTCTCCTCCCTCTCTCCTCTTCACCTCTCCTCCTTCTCCTCCCCCTTCTCTCCCCCTCTCTCTTCCCCCTCCATCTCCTTCCCTCTCTTTCTTTCTCTCTCCCTCCTCCTCCATCCCCCTCCCTCCCCGTCTGCTCTTGTATCCCCAGAGCACAGCCTTATGTCACACAGGATTCTCTGTTGTACAAAAACATGCTCAGACCCTCCTCCTTTGGGTTTAAAAGAGCTCATTCTTTCCAACACAAACAACTACATTTAGAGAAAAGTATGACTTTAGACCTCTACAAACATGAACTGATATGTCTCTGTGTGTCAGATCCCCTCCCTGAGTCTCCATAGGTTCTTATTCTGTGTAAAAGCTGCTAACCCTGTAGGTTAGACCTTTACAGAGATGTTCTGAAAGCATAGGATTCTTGGAGGATGGGAGGGCATCTGACATACACAGATATAGGATGATGGGAGGGCATCTGACACACAGGGGATATAGGAGGATGGGAGGGCATCTGACACACAGGGGATATAGGAGGATGGGAGGGCATCTGACACACAGGGGATATAGGAGGATGGGAGGGCATCTGACACACAGGGATTTGATGGTGATCTGTTGAAATGCTGACACGGCATTGTGGATTACACGCTCAGCTTTCAGCCAATCACTGAGCTCCATCAAATCATGTGACCACACCATCCCAGAATCAGGTGATCTTGGTCTGATGAGCCCATTACAAATGCATTTACACTCCACTCATCCTCTTTTACCACTGTCATGTTTGAATACTTAGACCAAAATACAGAAACACACTAAACCAGGACTACACCATAGGACTACACCATAGGACTACACCATAGGACTACACCATAGGACTACACCATAGGACTACACCATAGGACTACACCATAGGACTACACCATAGGACTACACCATAGGACTACACCATAGGACTACACCATAGGACTACACCATAGGACTACACCATAGGACTACACCATAGGACTACACCATAGGACTACACCATAGGACTACACCATAGGACTACACCATAGGACTATTCAGAAGCTTCAGTCACAGGACTTAACCCTTTATTTGGTTGATAATGTCTTGTATAGAGAGAGCCGACATGCCGAAAAGCCCAAATATCAACCTGATATTTGGGCAAAATCTGCCCAAATGGGCGACGTCACACACTTCTAGTATACAGTCTATGCCACTGACCAGTCTAATCCTCAAATAGTCACTCTATAAGCAGAACTCCAATGTTGTTGTATGGAATCTGCATCACTGTCTTGATTACTAAATAAGAATATTTCATAAAGAGCTTGTGCAGTGACTTGTAGGACCGGGTCTGATCTCAGATGCTAATGCCAACCCTTGTCTCGTCAGCTGCTCTAACACTATATGAACTCAGGTCTGTGTAAACTCTAGATGAAGACTGGCTCAATAAAAGGACTCCTTTCTTTAAATAATACTACATAATTTGAATCCATGAATCTAATTGGCAGGGCGGTACCATCACTAAAATCACACACAAGTCCAAATGCTGCAGTCATAGTAGAATCAGGTCGCGATGAGGTTGTGAGGCTGAAGGACAGTGTGTTTTATTGGACCCAAAGGAGTAGAGGTCACAGGTCAGGTCATGACCCTGTCACTACTGGATCACAGCACCATAACAGATCCTACCATTGCCTGATTTGGAACGTTATCTGATTCTTCAAACTGAGCATGCCCAGATCCTTCACAAGCACCGATGTTGCTATAGTAACCATACTTTGGACAAAATCTCAAATTTTTGAGATTGGCTGGATAAAAATTACTCTTGAATATAAACTTTTTACTGAATTTTCACAGACACAGAGTAAATATTTCAGTATTTAAACTGTTGACAAAGGTTAGAAAACAGAGCAGAGCTGAGTAAAGTCTGACTTCAGTAAAACAGAACTTTTGCTCCAATACCATCGTTTTGTTTCTGTTTTAAAAAATAAAATATGTGAAAGAGTCCAACTTTGATATGAATGCATTTAAACTGAGACACGTGTGACTACAGCCACAGAACACAGGTTAAACACATTAGGTGCCAAATTGGCCAGGAGGCAACAACATTATAACAGATGAGAAAATAGTGTAATATGGGGCTTGTAAGGTTCAGTTTTGATCTCCATTACACTGATGATGCCTGGCAAAGACTCTCCTCTATGTGTATCAGACTGGGCTGTGTTTGCCCCATGTCCTCGCTCCCTCCTCCTCCTTGTGACTCCCCCATCTCGCCCCCCTCTCTCACCTCAGCATCCCAGCTCTCCTTCTCCCTCCCCTCTCTGTCCCACACAAGGATGCAATTTAATTGCAGTCTGAATGGACACAATTAGGCTGCAAGTTTTGAAGTACCCTAATTTCCTCCACAAACAACAACATCTCCTGACATATTCTGCATAAAAACTCCTAACCCTGTAATTTAGATCAAACATGTTCTGAAATATCCCTATGTGTCAGATGCCCTCATTGTGTGTCAGTTGCACTCATTGTGTGTCAGTTGCCCTCCCTGTGTCTCCATGGGGTCTTATTCTGTAGTTTCCCCACTGTGGGACTAATAAAGGCTTATCTTAGATCTGTACAAACATGTTCTGAAATGTGTTTCTTGTATTATTTTGTCAGGTCATATTTTCAATGTTTTTGTCATTTCTTCTGGACTAGTTTAAAATGTGAACTTTGAACAGAATCCCACTATTAAAACAGAAATCACCAATTTAATCACAACTGCAATCATTCAGCCCTCTCTCCCCCACTCTGTGACCCCACCCGTCTCTCCCTAGCACAAAGCTCTCATTCACAGAGCTCCACGTCACATTCAGGGCTTGTCCTACACCACACTGCTGCCTACGTCACAGGAAACTCCACCAACACTCTCCTCCTCTACTTGCGTGCCACATGCCCTCCCTATGTGTCAGATGCCCTCCCTATGTGTCAGATGCCATCCCTGTGTGTCCATGGGGTCTTATTCTGTGTAAAAACTGCTAACCCTGTTGTTTAGACAGGTAAAGACCATTTGGAATTACATCTTTGTGACTCTTTACTTTTTTACAGTCATAATCCTGAACCCATCCCATTTGAAGAGTAACAGCCCAAGGTCCCACTCAGTTTTACAAGGAAGATAATTATAATAATAATGCCTTACACTTGTAATGCTCTTTACAGGCTTGTCAAAGCCTCTCAAAGCGCTACACTAAAGTCATTATTCATTCACTCCACACTTGGTGATAGTAAGCTACTATTGTAGCCACAGCTGCCCTGGGGCAGACTGACGGAAGCGAGGCTGTCAATCTGCGCAATCGGCTCCTCCGACCACCACCAATCATTCGCACACACACCACTTTCATACTAGACAATGTGGGTGAAGTGTCTTGCATAAGGACACAACGACAGAACTTGGGCCAAGCAGGACTCAGACCTTCAGGTTGAGGGACCAACACTCTAACCACTGAGCCACTGTCGCCCAAATGTATGTACATATCAGCTATCAACTGCTACATTTAAACATGGGGAAGGTTTAAGGTACATTAAAAGCAATAAACACAATAATAATCAAACTAATTCAGATGAATCCCAGAGTTTCCCATACATTTTGTTGATACTACGGCAGCACAAAATAATTTTGATTTGAATCATTTCAGAGTATATATGTAACTTACTGCCTAGATTTAATTTTTAAGCACACATTTTTGACAAGTGTAGTCTCTAAATTTATGATAACACAATGAAAGGCCAAGTCTAATTTTGAAATGCCAATACAGTATATAATCCAGATTATTTTAGACTATGGGGGTACTGAAAATACTTATTCGGAATACTTATTTTGAGTAACTGTATTCAGGTACAGTTATTTTCTCATTTGGTGGTATTTTATCAAATGAATACCCAACAGTGCCTGATCACACAATTCTGGCTTTGAACTGCACTGTATTAGTGAGAGAAAAAAAAAGAAAAGCTCTTACTTGTGTGATTTTTACAGTAAAAAAATCAGAATACTTTCACCATGTAACAGATTACATTACTAAATATTTTAATGCAGTATTCTGTAACTAAATCAATTTTCAAAGTATTCTTCCCATCACTGCCTGTATTTATGTGAAACTGCATCCGACAGCTTTGACCCAAGCTGTTCAGTAGTAGGCCTATTTCACTGTCTCTTGTTTCTGAGGTGGTCCCCTTGTTTATTTCAAAATGCACTGCGACCTGTATTTGTATTTTAGTATATTCAATCACAAATCTATTAATTATTAGTGAAATTGCAACTAGACGTTTTTTTCCACATTGTTCTATCCTCGTCTCCGCTAGTGATGCTGCAGTCCCGCATCCCCGGATCATCTATCATCCGAGCCCGGGGAGCTGCGCCCATCCTCGGCCCGGAGACACCACCCCTCCCCGGGCCACAGCTCGGGCCTGACCCCACTCACAAAGCCCTCTTGCCCCGCACACACGCTCACATAGCCCGGGGTAATCCTGTCTCCTGTAACAGGCACAGAGCATCACAACAACGGCTAAACACAGCGGCTAAGCACGGTCTCTCACCAGCGTCTCCCCGTTCACCGGAGGCACCTGGAACCGGTCCATTTCTTCCATCATTTTGGCGGAAAACGAGCTGGAATTGCCGCTCAGTGTAAAATAAACCTGTGGTGCGGTTTGATCGCTCGTTTGCGCCGGTTTTAGGCTGAGATTGTCCGAGTTTTAGCGAAATATTAGCTCGCTCTGCTCCATCCTGACAGAGGTGACTCTGCAGCAGAGAACCATGGATCTATAACGCAGCGTAAACGCCCCACTTCCGGGTTCAGGGATATTCATGAGGACACCGACCAATCAGAAACCAGGACTGAATCAGGACTAAACTAGGTCTAAACAAGGACTAAAACAGCACTAAACTATGAGGCTAAAGTCGGACTAAAGCAGGTCTAAACATTTGTCTAAACCAAGACTGAACCAGGACTAAAGCAGGTTTCTAAACCAGGACTAAACCAGGACTAAACCAGGACTAAACCAGGACTAAAGAGGACCAAAACACGACTACATCAGGTCTAACCCATAGGACTAAACCAGTTCTAACACAAAACTAGTCTATGTGACTAAACCAGGATTAAAGCAGGATCAAAACAGGACTAAATCCTGAAACTAAATGATACAACTAAATCAGGACAAAAACAAGACTAATCTATGTGACTGAACCAGGACTAAACCTTGTACCAAAACTTGTACCATGGGACTGAAACAGGTCTAAACCATGAGGCTAAACCAGGTGATGAACTTGCGCCAAACGTGCAAACGTGTGTGAGCGCTGGCATCCCGTCGCCATGGAGACAAGTACACACGCAGCTTCACAAACGGGACATTGAACATATAGGCAGGTTTTATTTTATATTTCACTCAAATAAAGTGATGTTTGTACAATATTAAACTCCAGAAATGCCCGTGTCGAACGTCGCCATAGGAGCTTTATCCCGAAAGGTAAATAACAGTTTAAAACGTTAGCTCGAATAAATAAATATACGTTAATCGAATACCCGTGTTAGCGTTAGCCTTCGCTAGCTTTTATCATCCGCAGTTTTACGTTTTTGTTGTTTTTATACTTTGAAAACTTTAAATAAATGTCAAATTTGATTGGCAGGGCAATCCAAATCGAAATGCAGCGAAAGGAGCAAAGAAAAGGGTGAGTATATGATTTTTAAAACATCTGTAAACTTCTGTCTTTACCTCATAGACGGTATGCTATAACTACGACAGGCTAACTTAATATCTATTATCTTTTTTTTTTTTTTTTTTTTTTTTTTTTTTCAAATATACAATGGCATTAACAATAACATTGCTAGAGGCTTCAGCATGTTTACACTGGCATTTACCGGGCTCAATATGTACAATGAGGCAGTATGCATTATGCAAATGTAGAAAAAAAATAACAGGATTTTAAAATCTGTACATAATACGTTTGTTTTCAAGTCATTCATAACTTCCACGAACCACAACTGTAATTTAGAGTCAGTCACTTAAATTTCATTAATAAAATGACAAGTTACTGCTTATTGGAACTTACATACTTACTTTTCTATTGATACTTTGCAGTTCTAGGTATATTTCTATGTTGGAATGTTAAGGAGTTGCACATTGTGACACAATGTGCACATGAGCAAACACTGTCAAAAAAGTAATAATAGTCTGAAAACTCAAGAAAAAATACAAAATTGATTTAAACAGGATATTTCTCAGGAGGTGAAAATGATTAACCGAAAAACTGTTGGCTAATGCTACCTAACATGTGACTGTAATGTTATCTGAGAGAGACTTGTTTAACAGCGTAAATCATCTCACCTGTTGTAGTTCCAGCTAAATCAGTTCTTTATGGTCAGATTGAGTTAAAACAAAGCACAGTTGGTTTGAGGTGAGAGTAACTTGTTGTATTGTTGTCTTTTTCTTGAGGATGGTTTGGAGGTCGCAGACTTTGGGGACGATTTCACCCACAGCACTGCAGTGAAGTCTACTGACCAGCAAGAGCTCTCTGAGGCTGTGAGTCTAAACCAGGATTAAACCAGAGCTAAAAGTGGACTAAAAGGAGGGTTGGCCCAACTAGTGTCTTTGAGTGACTAGGGTCCCTTTTCTAGATCAAAACTGGGTCTGGACTTCTCCAGATTTCAAAACCAAACTTGAACCAAAGAACAGTTAGAACTCCAGGACATGTTTAAAGCTGCATTATGTCAGTCTCCTAGGGGAGGGACTACCACCTGATTGTCTCCAAGGCAAGGCAAGGCAAGTTTATTTGTATAGCACAATTCGTACACAAGGTAATTCAAAGTGCTTTACAGAATAAGAAAGACTTTAAAATCACACAAATCAAACATGAATAATCACAAATAATCATCATAAAATTGACATTAAAACATTAAAACAAAAGAGTGCAGAATAAAAAAAAACCTTTCCAAGCTCCAAGCACTGGACATAGGGTCAAGCCTCCCTCCAAGGAAAGTTACGCAATGTACCTTTAAGGACCATCTCTGTAGAATAAAAATGTATTGTTTGATGTTAAATGTTCTGTATGAATATTGTTTTTGCATGATAATACAACCTATAAGGTTCCTGGTTGTCCTCTTTGGTCTTTCTGTGTGGAGTGTGTGTTGCATGTCCTTCCTGTGTCTGTGTCGAGTTTGCATGTTCTGCCTGTGTCTTGGTGGGTTTCCTCCAGGCACTCTGGTTTCCCCCACCAGCCCAAAACATGCACAATAGGTCAAATCCTCCAACTAAGGTAGTTCTGCCCAAGACTAGCTCAAGATCTGGAAATGGGTCCCACTGCTCAGGTTTAACCCAGAGAAGGATAGGTCAAATGCAAAGGACAAATAAAGTGGACCATAACCGTACCCATGTGTTTGTGCAGGAGCTAAAGGAGGAAATCACCAGGATCCTCACAGCCAACAACCCTCATGCCCCAGACAACATTGTACGTTACAGCTACAAGGTCAGTCCAGAACTAAACAAGGACTAAACCAGGACTAACAGAGGTCTAAAGCAGGTCTAAACCAGGTCTAAACCAGGTCTAAACCAGGTCTAAACCAGGACTGAACCCAGGTCTTGTTCTCAGGAGCGCTCGTTCAAACCTATCTCAGTGGACCAGCTCACAGTTCATTTTGTTCTGGATGGGAGTCTGCTCCATCAGGATTCTGAGGAGGCACGGAGGCTCAGAGCCAAGGAGAGGCTCACCGGTCAGTACTAATACTACTATTACTACCACCGCTACTGCTGCTACTAATACTACTAGTGCTGTTGCTGCTGTTACTACTACTACTACTACTACTACTACTGCTACTGTTGCCACTAATGCTACTACTATTGCTACTACTGCTACTAATACTACTATTGCTCCTATTACTACTGCTACTGCTGCTGCTACTGCTACCACTTTCCAGTACTGCATTGCCATAGTGAAATAAGCTTGCACTGATCTATTAATGAATTTCTCTGTAATACATGTCCCAACCACCAGGGGAACCTTAAGTGCTAACATTGTGAATGATCTGAGCCTACAGTTAGGTACCAATAAATGTAAAAATCATTTGTCTTTGTTTTTTATGTTTAGCATCTGTGGAGGTGGAACATGAGGCTGAGAAACCAGAGACTCCGGTTAGTTACACATGAAGGCATTTAAAGACAATAAAAACAGTGGTTTGTGATAAGAGAGTGTATAAGCTGTTTTAAATACATTTACATCTATAGGATTTTGAGTATGTTTCCATGTGAGTGTGCAGGCGACTCCAGTGGAGGAGGGGGAGGAGCCTGCAGATGAGGACAGACCAGACAGCGCCGCCTCAAAACTAGACAAAAAAGAACCAAAGCTCACAAACCAGTTCAACTTCAGCGAGAGAGCCTCACAGACGCTCAACAACCCTCTGAGGGTATAAACATGTGTATTTAATATAATAGCTCTATACAGGTATAAACGTGTATTAATAACAGCATAACTCACTACAGATGTCTGTGTAATCCCTCAGTTGTCCAGGTATGATTCATAGTAAAAGAGAAATTGAGTTCTGTCTGAACCTGAACACCTGAACCTGAACACACCTGTTGTTTACAGTTTCTGTTTGTTGGCTAGGTCTATTGAGCTACACTAAGTGTGAACTGTGCCTGAATTATAATAATAATAATAGTATACTGGCTAGCACGATTGTTTTCCTTGTTTAGATTTAGGTCTGAGGATGGAGTTATAAATGGAAGGTAGATGATGTCTAAGGCCCCTCGGAACCCCAATCTGCTGTACATCTCCATCTCAAAGCCACTAACCACTCTTTTGAAGACAGCAAGGTACAGATCTTAGCCAAAGAAAATAAATTATTTGAGAGGGGAGTTAAAGGCAATACATCTTTGAACAGGACTGGGGGGCTTTGACAAGGAAACAAACAAGGAAAACAGTAGGGCTTGCCAGTATGCTAAAAGCTGTGAGAGCACCTACGAGGGGTCTATAATGACTATGCTTAATATAAATTGGGCACAGTTCACACTTACTGTAGCTCAATAAACCTAGCAAACAAACAGAAACTGTAAACAAACAGGTGTGTTAGGTGGTTTTTCACACTGCTACTAGTTTGGTTAGCGTAAAAGAGCATTTGCTTTGTGAGGGGGGGGTGTGCATGGGCCGGTGTGAACCCAACAGTCAGACACTGGACCGGTCCGAGAGCACTTGAAGCAGGAGGTCTTGGAGCGGCTCCACCCACACTCTGGAGCAGGGTGAACGTGGCTGACCTCAGGTCGACCTATGCAGTCCAGGGTAACAGTAAAAGTGCTTGGAATTGGACAAAAAAGTGCTCAGATCACTTGTATGAATGGGCACTGCAGAGCTGCTGTTTGACACTTTCGTTGGACGAGGCAATTTGTTCAACTTAATATCAGTCTCCAGAAGGAGACTAGTCTCCTCCTGCCTCTGTCTGTGCCAGTGCTCCTGAGTCTGTCTGTGTGTTGTTCCAAAAGCTTTTTCTCCTCCACCAGCGCGTACAGTCTTCACAGTGTATTTGTATATTTATATGTATATATATATATATGTGTGTATATTAGAGTTATTCTTGAGTCTATTTCTTAAATTATTTCTATTTATCTATTATCTTGTTTTATTTTATTTCCTTCTGTTCTATGTGTGCGGTGCAATGCTGGAATTTCCCCACTGTGGGACTAATAAAGGCATATCTTATCTTATCTTATCTTATCTTATTTACCCAAAGAAAAGACCACCGCGTATAGGGGAAGGGAGCGTGTATGCACATATTCACGGGGCTCTGTCTGCTCGAAGCGCATTGTCATAGAAATAAGTTTGGTGATCAGCTGATGGACTTGTGGCCCATAGTGTGCTCTTTGGGGTGAATGATGTGCGGTGTACATGTATGACCTTAGTTTCAGTGTAGGTAGCTCTTCCCTTCAGATTGGGGAGCAATCTGACCAGAACTGAAGAAACAGCTTTAATGAGCAGTAAAACGTCTTCGCTCAAACAACGTTTTGTCCAGTTGGCCGATTAGAATGTTTCTTTTACTTTAACTTCTCAGTGAGAGATGTGAGCCCTGGTTAAACCTGATGACAGACTCATATTAAACGTGCATTATGTTTGTTGTTCAGGACAGGAGCTGTCAGACTGAGCCTCCTCCAAGAAGCACCTTCTCAGACACAGCCAACCAGGTAATTTACTTTTTAAAAGTCCAGGAAACAACCAGCTACTTTACTTTATATAAGACAATACAGCAACCAGGCACGTTACTTTATATAAGACCACACAGCAACCAGGTACTTTATGTAAGAAGTCATAGCCAACCAGGTACTTTATCTGAACTCACATACACCAGATAGGAGCATTTCCATTTCAAAATGTCCTACTTACACCAAGAACTGTTGGATGTCATGTCTATATCAAATCATCTCACTCATAATATTAATGTGTGTTTGTGTGATTGTGCTTCCAGTGGGAGATTTATGACGCTTATGTAAAGGAGCTGGACAAACAAGAGAGAAACAAGGACAAGCAGAAGAGCAAAAGAGAGGAGACCAAGAAGAGACTGACAGCAGACACACAGGTCAGAACTAGGTCTAAACCAGGAGTAAATCAGGTCTGAACCAGTCTTAAACAAGGTCTAAACCAGAACTACAAAAGGACTAAACCAGGACTAAACCAGAGCTGAACCAGGTCTGAACCAGGACTGAACTAGGACTGAACTAGGACTAAATCAGGACAGAACCAGGACTAAACCAGTTCTTGTATTTCCAGGGTGATGGTCTGAACAAAGTTTCCAAAGCGGCGAAAATCTTGGAGCGGATGGTGAACCAGAACAAGTTTGACCCGATTCTACAGGGTGCGTCCTGAGTCACTACCCTCGAATAAACTTTTATGTTTGCAATTTCTGTTTTACTAATATGATTCTGTTCAAAGTTCACATTTTAAACATGTCCAGAAGAATTGACAAAAAGACTGAAATCTGAACTGATAAACTAATATAAGAATCACATTTCAGAACATGTTTGTACAGATCTAAACTACAGGGTTAGCAGTTTTTATGCAGAATATGACCCCATAGAGACATATTGTGCATATTTCTGCTTAGTGTTGTCACAATACTAACATTTTGATTTCAATACTAAGGAATAGATCAGATACTTGATACCGATTCTGATACCACAATGATAATAAAAACATTATTTTTTTAGACAATAGAATGTGATACTTTGGACAACACTAGTCAGGGTTTATGGGTTCTGCTCTTGTTTCGGTCTCTGATGTTAAATATCTTGATGTCCTGTTTGTGGTTTATGTGGTTATGGTTCAGTTTTGATTTTCATTCCCAGATTTTAAATACTTTGAGGATCCTGCAGACGAAGGGCGACAGGAGGGAACGCTGCTTCCTCTGTGGAAGTTTCAGTTCGACAAGGCCAAGAAGCTGTCCGTCACTGCCCTCTGCTGGTAGAGTAAACTCACTGCTCCAGTACAAACATAAAAACAACATTTAACCAAACACAGAGGAGTGTGAACTCCGAGAGGAAACAGACGGCATTAGATAGCTCTTAAATGTGATGACAAACTTCTGGCTTTACATGATTAACTTTGATTATTTTCAGGCATATAAAAAGATCCAAAGTTAAGTTGGAATATTTTTATATGAATCATTATCAAACTTGGACTTAGGCTCTGACAAAATCGTACATTTATTCCTTTGTTTCTATTAAAACCACAGTATGTAACTTCTTAGGAAAAAAAAATAGACTAAAATAAAAGCATGTGAATTTTGGCGGTGTTTACTGCACTGAAATCCATACTAAGAGCAGGCTTGTATCTCCACAAACCTAACTCTTATTTGGCCTGGTGGACCCTCTTCCTGCTTGTTTCCATGGAGATGTTGTTTCTTTGGCTATAAAATCACACAGTATGGCATAAAATGTATCTATCTCCACGGAGGATGTTTGTTTTAACTTTCTAGTTCCCTATAAACATGGAGGTGACATGTCAATTCCAGAAAGCTGGATACTGTAGCTTTAAAGTCCTTAATCTTGTAACAAATTTAGTGACAAAAGGACTGGACATTTAATGATTGTCTGTTTGTTTCCAGGAATAAGAGTACCCTGATCTTTTCCGCCGTTGGAATGGGCTCATGTGAGTACAGGAGTACAGGAACTAAAGCAGTTTGAGCTTTGTTCATAGTGAGATGAGTGGTGGTAGTAGTAGTTTATAAGTAATGGTACTTTTCGCTCTTGTCCCCAGAGAAGTCTAACCCTCAGTCACTGCAATAGTAGTAGTATGGTAATTTTTATTTTTATTTTTTTCATATAAGCTTAACCTGTTTAGTGGGGGGGGGTTATAGTAGTAGTATTAAGCAGTAGTATTATTAGTAGTAACAGTACTTTTGTTTCAGATGAGCTTAGCCACCAGTCGCTGTAATACTGTATTAGTAGCAGTATGAGTAGTTGTAGAAGCTGTAGTAGCCGTAGTAATTGTACTTGCAAACGAGTTCAACTGCCAGTCTCACTGACTGCTCTGCAGCAGTAGTTGTAGTATCAGTATTAGTATTAGTATTAGTAGTACGCTTGTTGTTGAGTTTAACCATCAGTTGATGTAGTAGTGGTAGTAGGATTGGTAGCCGTATTTGTTGTAGTAATAGCACTTGTTTTTCAGACAAGTTTAACCGTCAGTCACTGTAGTAGTAGGAACACTAGTAGGGTTAGTATTATTATTTTTTTGTAGTAATAGTACATGTATTCCAGACGAGTGTAACCATCGGCCTTGTGGGCTACTCTTTTTCTTCTCTGTAGCAGTAGTTAAAGTAGTGGTGGTGGTGGTGGTGGTGGTAGTAGTAGTACTAGTAGTAGTAGTAGTAGTAGTAATAGTAGATTTCCTCCAGACATGTTTAACCACATGTAGTAGCAGTAGCAGTAGTAGTAGAGTTAGTAGTTTGTAGTATCATTTATTATTATTATAGGTAGTAGTAGTAATAGTACTTTTAATAGTAGTAGTAGCGGTAGTTTCCTGCAGTGGCCATAGTATTAGTAGTATTGGTAGTCGTTAGAGTTGTAGTAATAGTACTTGTATTCTAGAGTATTTAACTGCCAGTCTTGCAGGCAGCTCTTGTTCCACTCTGTAGCAGTAGTTATAATAGTAGTAGTAGTAGTAGTAGTAGTAGTATTTGTTGTATTAATAGTACTTTTGTTCCTTCAGACGAGTTTAACCGTCAGCATCGCGGGCTGCTCTTGTTCTACTCTCTGAAAAATCCATCCTACCCGGAGTACTTCTTCTTCACGTGGTCGGGTGTGCTATGTGTGGACGTGCATGAGCAGCGCCCCCACCTGGCAGCGGCGGGCTTCTACGATGGCTCTGTGGCCGTGTTTAACCTTCAGGAGAGAGGCCACGATCCCCTGTACAAGAGCACAGCCAAGAGCGGCAAGCACACCGACCCAGTGTGGCAGGTGAAATACTACACAAACCCTGTGTGGCAGGTGAGAGGTACTACACTGACCCAGTGAGGCAGGTGAGAGGTACTACAGCGACCCCGTGTGGTAGGTGAGATACTGCACCTGGCAGGTGAGATACTATACTGACCCCGTGTGGCAAGTGAGATACTATACCGACCCAGTGTGGCAGGTGAGATACTGCACCGAATCACTGTGGTAGGTGAGAGGTACTACACCGACCATGTATGGCAGTGTGAGATACTGCGCCAAATCACTGTGGTAGGTGATGAGGTACTACACCGACCCATGTATGGCAGGTGAGATACTGCACCAAAATAGTGTGGCAGGTGAGAGATACTACTCTGACCCAGTGTGGCAGGGTGAGATACTGCACCAACCATGTGTGGCAGGTGAGATACTGCACCGAAATAGTGTGGCAGGTGAGATACTACTCCGACCGAGTGTGGCAGGTGAGATACTGCACCAACCCAGTGTGGCAGGTGAGATACTGCACCAACCCAGTGTGGCAGGTGAGATATTGCGCTGAATCAATGTGGTAGGTGAGATACTGCACCGAATCAGAGTGGCTGGTGAGATAGTATATCGACCCCCAGTGTGGCAGATGAGATACTATACCGACCCCCGGTACAAGAGCATGGTCAAGAGCGGCAAGCACGCTGACCCCATACAGCAGATGAGAGATACTACACCAATCCAGTGTAGTCCAGACAGCATCGGTCACAATAGAAAGTGAATTGGAGCTGATGGAGCTGGAAGCACGCCCCTCCTCACTTCTTGTTTGGAATGCAGTGGCTAGTGGGATGCCTGTGTGGCAGGTGGGAGGAACAACAGGCAATTTGGTTAGCAGTATGATCCTGTACAAGGCTCACCCACAAGCCTATGTCACCCATGCTCCCACACAACAATTCTCCATAAATATACAAATACATGATACAAAACAATACACTACAACTTGACAAACCTGATTTGATGTGCATTAATTTAATTAGCAGGATGCACACTAATTGTGTTGTGATGTCTTTCTGAAGGTGAAGTGACTCAGCGCAGAGAGCAAAGCGAGGGGAGACTCAAAAAACAAAAGTGAAACTTATTAAACATGTTAATGCATTGTTTTGGCAAACAATTTCATAGCAATTTCAAATCAATAAAAGGTAACATGGTCATCTAAATATGTTATGCCTTAGCAGTTAATACCTTATATAGAAGTAAAATACACCCTCTTTAATACCCCAGAGACGTAAAATGCTCCTTCTTTAATGCTCAGCAGTTAGCATTAGAATTTTCACTCACCATGGTGTCTCTAAGAAAACAAATTATCCTCCTGACCAGTGTCCTGTTTTTCTTCAGGTTCGGTGGCAGAATGACGACATGGACAACAACCACAACTTCTTCTCTGTTTCGTCTGATGGCCGTGTGGTCTGCTGGACTCTGGTCAAGGTCAGGACTGTCATATTGATATTTTATAGTAACATCACACTGGGGGTTTTCTTCATGTATGTCTATGTTGGAATATTGAGGAGTTTCCATGGGGACAGACTCCAGACATTAGCAAACACAGCCAAAAACTTTTAAAACTGCCTGAAAACTCAATACAAAATTGAAAATGGATTTAAACAGCACATTTTCAGTTCTGTTTTAGGAGTTTTTAGTTTCAAAAAAAAAAAAAGGTGAGAATGATTAACTGATCATGTTCAGCTAATGCTAGCTAGCTTGTGACTGTAATGTTATTTGAGAGGGACTTCTTTAACAGCACAAATCAGCGCATCTGTTGTAGTTCAGCTAAGTCAACTCTTTATGGTCAGATTGTGTTAAACCAAGCTCAGTTTAAGTCTAACTTGAATAACAGAGTTTCAGACAGAGCAATGCACACAGTTAGAATCACACCTCCACGGAATGTTGATGATATCAGCTACAAAGCAATTAACATCAATAATGACTTCAGGCTCTGTGTAAAAAAATAAATGACAACAGCTTTGTTTAGTTAAATAAAGCTTTAAAGTGGAAAAAATGTCTTCCTTGTGTGTAAATTGTCTCTGCATTGTGGATGGCGTTTTCTGTGTTGATGACATAGGCACAGGGTTCTGTTTTACAACTCAGCACTACTTCCTGTAGTTTGTACTTGTCTTCATGAAATGCCACTTAACTGATAAATATTCAGTGCAGGTACTACCCACCAAACCAAGTCACACAATTAGACAAATGCACTTTAAACTGCACTTCTCTGACCTGTATGTTTCTCTCAGATGAGCTGGTGTACAGTGACATCATCCACCTGACTGTGAGCTGTGTCCGAGGAAGAGGCCATCAACGGTGACGTCTCAAAACTCAACACACATTTTCTCAAAATATCATCTATGTTTTGGACATGTCCAAAGTATCGAAAATCAGATAATCAATACTAATACTAATATCTAACCTAGATACTCATTTGAGCAGTTATCAATACTAAAAAGTCAGACTAGTATACGTTCATGGACTACTATGGAACCTACTGAGGGATTACACCAGATATAAGGCCACATGGTAATATAAAAGAAAGTACTACAATTTAATGTTGAAAATCACGTTCTATTGTCTAAAGAAAGAGTGTTTTTGCTATCATCGTGGTATGGAATCAGTATCGAGTATCAGTCTATCGAATTCTCGGTGAGTTTTGCTGTGTAACTGTCAGATCTTATGTGTTGACATGGTTTATGGTTTATATCTCTGTAATCACGGGGCCTAACCACATGAAACAAAACACTGATGAAGTGTCTTCTCTGTCAGTTTAAATGAAAAAAAAAACATGATTCAGAAAGAGGTGCCATTATTCAACCCCAAAGATGTGATTTTTGTCAGTTGAACAAAAATCTGTTGACTTTAAGTCATAAGATTAATATGACAAGTTTGTGGAGCCAATTGTAACTAATAATGAGAAAGGTTCAACATTTGTGGAGCAGAATTTAAAAAAAAGAGTTATAAAGGCCCCTGCTCTGTCTGACCCAGCTCTGATTGTGTTTTTCAGCCTGTCTCCACCTCTTTTGACTTCCACAAACAAATCGACTACCTCTTCCTTGTGGGCAGTGAAACAGGAAAGATCTACAAGGTACTGTGCTCTTGTCTGCTCCTGTCTGCCTCCTCTGGCTCTCCTTCTCTGGCTCTGCCCCTCTGGCTCTGCTAGTGTCTGCTCCTCTGGCTCTGTTCCTCTGGCTCTTCTCCTCTGCCCCCTCACCACCCCTCTAGCTGTCTTCTCCCTGTCTGCTCCTCTAGCTCTGCTCTCTCCAACTTCCCTCTTCTCAGAGATCTCTTTTATTCAGCTCATGACAAAACATTGACACATGCTGTAACTCAGCTCCTCCTTCTAACAACAGCCATCGGTATTTTCCCGCACAACATCTCCTGACCTCCTGTTGAGGTTTTTACAGGTTTTAACCTTTTCTCCTGCATTTATTGCTTTCCCGTTCAGAGATGTTTTTTTTCAGGTTAGTTTGTCTACACAGAGGTTTACACAGTTGTTTACACAGTTTGGTTACACAGTCTAACATTCATTAGCTTAAGACTAACTTATGGCCTTACCATATTACTACTTTTTCTAAAGTCTAACATTCCTGTCCCCCACACAATTCACGTATAGTTTATTAGATGATAAAAATACAAACATAATTTTATTCACACAGTGTTCTAAGAGTTACTTGTGTCAGCTAACTCTATACGTCCTGTTTCTCTCTCCTCTCTCTCTCTCTCTCTCTCTCCCTCGTTAACTCTCCTCTCTCTTCAGAGTCTCTCTCCATCTCTCTCTCTCTCTCTCTCTCCCTCGGTTACAGTGTCCTAAAGTTACTCGTGTCAGTACTTGGACGTATATGACACTCATGTGATGGCATCTACTCTCTCCTCCTCTCTCCTCATCCCCTCATCTCTCTCTCTCTCATTCTCTCTCTCTCTCTCTCTCTCTCCGCCCTCATCCTCCCTCTCTCTCCTCCCTCCCTCATTACAGTGTTCTAAGAGTTACTCGTGTCAGTACTTAGTTGGACGTATGTTGAACACTCATGTGATGGCATTTACTCTCTCCTCCTCTCTCCTCAGCCCTCATCTCTCTCTCTCTCTCTCCCCTATTACAGTGTTCTAAGAGTTACTCGTCGTGTCAGTACTTTGGACGTATAGTGACGCTCATGTGATTGGCTGTAGATTCTTGTGAAGTGGAACCAGTTTCATCCCAAAGTTTTTCATGTCCTGCAGCTTCAGACTGGACTGTGAAGATCTGGGATCACACCATCAGGTACTTTTACTGTACTTCATTACTGGCTACTACAAAAGCAGATATTCAGAATCAGAATGAAGGACCAGGTCTCAGTTCCATTTCAATGGCCAATACAGCACATTAGGAGTAAAGACTTTGCCAGATCTGTCCAGAACTTGAACAAATGTCACACCAAGGTAAGCTTCTCTTCTGCTGGGTCTCTGCAGTGCTCCCATGTTCACCTTTTGACCTTCGCTCTGCTGTGGGAGACTTGTCCTGGGCCCCGTACTCCTCCACTGTGTTTTGCGGCTGTCACTACAGCTGGATAGTAAGGATATATAAACCTCCTTTAACCTCCTCTGCTCTTCTGTTCTGCTCTTTCCTCTCCTCTCAGGATTGCAAGAATATACACAAACATCTCCTCTTCTGCTCCCTAACGGTGTCCTCTGCATCTCCTCTACTTCTCATCTTCTTCTCCTCCTCTGCATCTCCCGGGGCTTTTCTCAGATTGTACGATTATGCACAAGACATCTTCATTCACCTCCTCTTTATTTCGTCTGTGCTCCTCTGTCACCTGTGTGCCACTGTCTTTGCTTCACCTAGCACTTATGCACCAGAACTATAGTCTAGTGTTGTTACGATATTCAAATTTCACACTTCGAATAGACTCGCTACTTGAGATACCGATTCTGAATACCACAGTGATGATAAAAAACACGCTTTCTTTTGACAGTAGAATGTGATTTTCCAACATTAAAATGGTAGTACTTTAGTTTCTATTCCCATGTGGCCTTATATCTGTGTATCCCTCAGTGGTCCAGGTAGGTTCCATAGTGGTCCCATGGGCGTATACTAGTCAATGTGGTCTTACACTTGTTTTGATACAGCTCCAGATCATTCTAAAGATATTCAGAAAAGGTTCATTCCTGTCCTGTCAGTGGAACTTTTTGACATCGATACCTGCGAACAGCGAGTATCTAGTTTCAGTACTAGTTTTAGTATTGATTAGTATCTGATTTTCGATACTTTTGACAGCCCTTCTTTGGAAATATTCCTAATATTCCTAGTCCTAATTATTCTGTCTGTGTGTCTCATCAGATCCATGTCTTTGACATGAGTCGAACAAATACAGGCTCTGTGTCAGCAACAGGGTCACCACCAAGAAGCACCTGACACACGTGACCTTTAACCCCCTGCACCCCATCCTCATCGTGGGGGGATGACAGAGGACATGTGAGCAGCTTTAAACTGTCTCCTAACCTCAGGAAACAGCCAAAGGTACATCCTCTGCACCCGAAACACCTTCTCTGCAACCCTCTTCTCCTCCTCTGCCCCTGCTCTGTTCCTCCTCTGTATATTTCTCATCACCTTCATTTATAAACCATCACCTTAAATCCTTGAGACATTTCAGCACCAGAGACAGCGTCCCTGTGTCTCAAGGGTCACATGTTCAGCCATTTTACACACGAGGCAGGCTTAAAATAGTGTGTGTGTGTGTGTTGTGTGTGTGTGTGTGTGCGTGTGTGTTTGTGTGTGTGTGTGGTGTGTGTGTTGTGTGTGTGTGTGTGTGTGATGGTGAGTGTGTGTGTGTATGTGAGGAGAGGAGAGTATATGTGCCCCCCAGGCGTAACTTTTCAGATAAGATTTCTGTTTGCGTTCTTCAGCTGTCTCCCTGCTCCCCTTCACGCTCTCTCCCTATCTCTGTCTTCTTCTCTCTCTCGCCGCTCTCGCTCACCTCCCTCTCTCCCCTCTTTCTCATTCTGGGAGCCCTCCAGTTCTAAATGTTCAACGTTTAAAAATACCCTTCACTCTGTAGAATATAAAACAACACTGCTACTCCTAGATGACTCCTGGTACTACTACTACCTCTACTACTACTGCTACTACTACACTACTACTCTCCTGCTGTTACTACTACTGCTATTACTACTACTACAGCTACTACTACTACTAATACTGCTACTATACGAATACTACTGCTACTACGACTAGAACTACTACTACTTCAGGCAGACCACTTTGTCTGGAGTCATAATACAAACCTCCTCCTCCTCTTCCTGCTCATCCTCCTTTCCTCCTATTCCTCCTCCTCTCTTCTCTCCTCTCTTCTTCCTTCCTTCCTTTTCCTGCTCATCTTGCTCCTCTCTCCTCTCTCCTCCTCCTTGCTCATGCCCTCCTCTCCTCCTGCTCCTCCTTCTACTCCTGCTCCTCCTCCTCCTTCAGACAGAAGATAAAACATCTCGTGTGTTTTGCCCTCTGTTTTCAGACGAAAAGCACCAGGAGCAGTCCAAAGGCCCAGAGGTCGAAGTGGCCCAGATGGAGAGGTTGCTGTCTCTGCTCAGGACCCCAGAAATAACACTGCACACTAATGCAGGAGCTAATACGGGGCTAATACAAGCAGCTAACAGGTTAAAATCTACATAAAGTATCTAAAACATGTGCGGTGGTCTCTGCTCGGGAAGTAGAACACAATGTTTACAGTATGGTAAGCGAATTTTCAAAATCAAAACTGGACACTCCCCCGTGTTTGGGGTCATAATAAAATTGTGTAAGAGTGCTCAACTAAGGAAAATTGTTATGCACTCTTATGACTTATATAATTCTGCACTACTTACTGGTGAGTTTGTCTACGAGACGTCAGCCAGTACAGGCTGAGGAACAATGTATTTGTCTTCTGGTCATTTTACCAAGCATGTTTTTTCTGTATTGTGGCTAATCAATGACAATGTATGCCCCTATTTACTGTTTGGCAGGGATTAAATTGCTCAAAAATAGGGACACCTGCTACATCTTCTTGTATAAAACTGGATAAATCACTGTTTTTTGGATAAAGATCTGCTGGGACAGTGGAAAGACAAGGGCTCAAACTGGGACTGTCTTTGTTAGAATAGTGGACAATCTGTCACCCTACTCTACAGGCTAAAAACAGGTAATTGGAGC